>VXAV01000045.1:222332-241237 GCA_013399715.1 Alectura lathami
CGGGCCCCGCCGCCGCCGCCGCCGGGACTCGCGGTAGGGCGGTGAGTAGCGGGGGCGGAACGGAGTGGGGAGGGGGCGGCCGTGCCGGTGTCGCAGCGCTGCCGGTTCCCGGGGATGGGGGCGAGGGTCCCGCCGGGTCCGGGTGCTCGGAGGGAGCCCTAGAGCTGCCCGGACGGGGATGGAGGAGTAGGAGGAGGAAGCAGCCCTGGTGGTGGGCGCGGTGGGGCCATCTCCGCCTGGCCGTGCCTGGTGCAGCGGGAGGTAGTGGGGGCTGGATGCCGTGGGAGGTTGGGGAATAGCGGCTGAGCCTCGCAGGGGACGGTGGCCGTGCTGCTCGGCGAGGGGACGTACACGTGGGTCCCTCAGCGGGCAGCTTTTTAGCAACGGCGTCCTCCTCGTGCTGCTCGATGGCTAGGGTCCCATGTCGCGTCACCCTGACCCTTTTTATTGGTTAGTGAAGACGCGGCGGGACCGCGGTCCCTAAGTGGCTGCCCGGTGTGCCAGGGAGAACTTGGTCCTGGGACACGGAGCTTGGGATGGAGGGAGACGGGTGGGTATCAGCTGTGCTGCAGGACAGAGCCAGGCGGCAAGGGCAGGTGGGATGTGGCACGAAGGCAGGCAGGATGGGACACAGTTGCCCAGCACTCGGAGGCTGCTAGGCCTCCCTTACCCAAGCAGTGCCCCAGGGCCAGCAGCTGCCAGCAGTTACATGAGTGCCATGTAATCATCTCCTGCAGAAGGAGGGGGGTGTAAGCATCAGCAGCAAGCAAAGCCTTGTTGACATTAGGGCTACCACTGGTACAGCTGAGCCATGAGAAACTACAGAACATGCAAGAGCACCAGCTATTCTGGACTTGGCATAAATAACTTGCTCAGTAACTCTATCTGCACAAAAGCAGAGTCTGCTGAGTAATGACGTCCAGGGCCCATGGGTGAGGAAAGTGGTTTTTTAAATAAATAGCTGCTACCCTTTAGACAGGGGAGTTTTTACCCTGGGAGGAAGTTATCTTAGGTCTTGGTGAAAAACAAAAATAAACAAGCTCTTGAGACTGGGCATGAAGGCGCCTCAGCTAGCTATAGCCATGTCTCACTCTTGTGCATGCAAAGAGTATGAGGGGTTCTGTGAGCCAGCAGTGCCCCAGTGCCCTCAGCAGAGCTGGGGTGCTGATGGCGTTTGGGAAGAGTGGGATTTGGTTGCTTTTGGATGTGTCCTTGTTTGTGCGCTGTGCAGAGCGAGGCGGGTGCCTTGCCCGAGCAGGAGGCTGGACAAATGGCATGTGCCATGTGGTCTCAAGGGACACTTTCCCTTCAGCTTGCAGAGCTGTAGCAAGGATTTATTGTAGAGAGAAGAGGGCAGAAGAGCACCTCCAAAGGCATGCCTTGGGGGTCCGTTAGATCTGTGGGAGAATAAACCAGGGAGATGCTCAGCCTGAGGCTTGCTGTCCATTTGGATCTGCTGGAGGCTGGGGTGTGATCCAAAGGGAGATGTCTCTGTTCCCCATGAGCACTGAGTGCAAAATGCCTAGAGAACATCTCCAGCTGGTGGTTGCTTGTTCTGCAGCTCTCTGTTCAAGTGGACAGTAGCCAAGGAGGGGTCATGCCACCCACTGGCTACAAGCCTCACTGGGAGCTATGTGGACAGCAATTTGTTCCTTGCCATTTGCGCGCTTGGTAACGCCTCATCCAGTACCCAAAATCTCTAACAAGATCTGCTCAAATGCTGCCATGACACGACGAACACCTCGCCCTGCTGGGGGCAGTTGGGTGCCCAAACTGTTGGGCTGGCCAGGAACTGCACTGTGACCTGGTGGAGCGGGGTCCCTGTGGGGTGGGTAAGAGAGGGGGGACCCAGGGACCAGGATGTGGGGGTCTGTCTCCTGCTGCTATGCTTTTGGTTCCAAGCCTCGCTTGGCACAGGAGAAAAAAAGGCACACATGCAACAGAGAGATGTTGAGATTGTTTATGTTCTGATTTTGGCCTTGTGCCGGGGGAATGGCTTGGTGGCCTTGGCACTATTGGGACACTATTTATAGAAAGATCTGGATTTTGTATTTTTTGACATAGGAATGCGAAAACAAGTATTGGGAGAAAAAGACCCAATGCTTGCCCACAAATACATTGGGACTTTCTCCAAACCAGCAAAATTAGGACTTCAGAGGTGACCAGCTGTTCTCTGTCACATCGCTTCCTGCCTTCTCCTGGAGAATGTGGGTTTGGTTCTGTCCTGGAGACCACAGGCTAGTGTGAGTCTTGAAGGGCTCTTGCTCAAGATGCTAGAAGATGTTCACAAAGACAAACCCAGCTGCAACTGGAAACAGCTTTGTAGCTCAGAAACAAAGGGAAATGATAAATGACTCTGGCCTTCTCCAATTTCTTCTGTTTGTGAGACTCTTTGCCATCTGCAAGGGTTAATGCCTTTCCAGGCGTGTCACTGCCCATCTGGGGTGCTGCTCAGCTCAGCAAACCCCAAAGGGCAAATGGAGAACACAAAGCTTAAGGGATGAGCATGGCCTTGCTGGAGCCCACTGCACGCAAGGAGGAGCCCCGTGCTGCCCCAACAGCCCCCAGGGCTCTGCTTAAGCCTGCAGCCAAGGCAGTTCCTGGGTAATCCCTACCAGCCCTTGGGTGGAGCTGTGTGCTCTGCTTTACCGAGCTCCTTCCGCAGGGTGGAACCAGGGACCCAGAGGGATGCCCAAAGCCTCAAATGGAGTCAGTCAGAAAGCTGTAATCCAGATTTACCCTGACAGCCGCTGTGGTTGCAGGGGAGGAAGGAAGAGGAAAAAAACAAGGGAGCAATCAAAATGCTTGTTAGCAGGGGCTAGTGCTGAAGGCGAGAGGCTGCTTCTGGTGGTGGTGGGGCGAGCCCTGTGTCCATTTTCTGCTTTTGGCCCCATGGATTCAGAAGCTGGAGCAGAAGGACTGGTAGCAGGCTCCACATCGGCTGCGCTTCCTCGAAGTTAATGTCAGGGATTTGATTTAAGATCATTCAAGTCAAAGGCGCTGAGAGAGCATGGGGAGAAGAACAGTCAGGAATAAATCAGTGACTCAGTGGTCTCCTGGGGAGTGCCATTAGCAGCACGAGTGATACAGCGGGCACTGGAGCACCCGATCATACTGGCCACTGCAGCCCAATTGTTTGTTTGAAGGGATTCTGTGCTTCATAGGGAGATTAGCACAAAGTCCCCTCTGCAGCTGCCTGCTGCTGCCTACAGTGGAGAAATCCCTCCTTTTCTTATTAAAATCAGGCAGCACTTCAGCTACAGGGCCCAGGGCCCAGGGGGAAGGCAGGTGCAGACAGAGCAATACACAAAGGCTTGCAGCCGTGTCATTTTTAGCTGTATCCTGCCTGGGCTGAGAAAGTAAACAGTGTGAGGCCGTGTCAGCAGCTGAACAAGAGACGGACGGAGAAAACCCGCAAATCTTCGGGAAACTCTATGGGTGACTCAGCCAGTGTTTTTGTCTGAGTACAAATTCATTCAGTAACCCATGATGGCGGCAGAAGTGCTCTTTTGTGCTGGTGCCATCTGATGAGTGAAATACAAACCTCTGGTCTATGGTTGTTCGTGGTCATGGAAAGCCTTGAGCAGCTTTTCCAGAGGATGGGTGTTATTTCAGGAATCCCACTGCTGAGCCCTAAAATTGCTCCAGCCCCTGTTAGAAGCTGAAAGCTTCTTTCTGGTCTAATATCTGGGTTGCTGTGGGTGCAGATTGCTGGGACAGTGTTCCCGAGGTCAGCCCATGTTCATCGTGGTCAGGAGGATGCCTTGAGCACAACCTTTCCGTCCACCTTACAGCACCCGGCACTGCATGGCATGGAGCTTGCCTAGGAGCAGCTCCACTGGTCTGCACAGCGATGCTGCCAAGCTGAGGGTGTGTGGGAAACAGCACAGGGTGCAGGCACTCTGCCTTGCTGTCCGGAGCTGTAAGGAAGGAAGGAGTGTGTTATAGAAATGGCACTCTGGATTGTTGGCGATGGAAGAGTTTCAGAATGCAGGCTGTCCACTTGGGAAACAGCATATTTTAAAGGTCTGTGGTTTGTAAGTCCCACCGAGTCTTTACTGAACACTCAATTTTAGCTGCCTGGTGCTTCGTTTAGGGTTATATTCCAAAGAGACAGAAGCACAAGCTGCCTCCTGGAAAGGGGAGAGGGAAACTCAAATACAGCAGCACTGAGCCCAGAGGGGCTGGATGGTTCTGGCTTTTAACAACCAGTCATTTGCCATGTGAAAACAGCTAAACTTTCTCCCTGGCTTGGGAAAGAAGTTACTCTAGAAGCTGCCTACCAGCAATAAAGAGCACGCAAACTTTGCTTCACAGAAAGTAGGAGTCAAAGGCTACGCTTACCAGGATTGAACTTAGACCATCTGTGTGCTCATTCCCCGGTTGTTTTCATAGTAACTGAGAATAAAGTTAAGCTGCCTTAAATACCAGCACTGAAGTCTCTGAAAGCGCCGGCCACAGTTTGGCATGCTTCCGGGGAGCAGACACCTGTGATGCATCCTGTCACCCTCCTCCCCTGCCCTCCCTAGTGCAGCCACTTGCTCCTTGTGGTGTATGAGCGTGTTCTGGCCTTGTCTGCTGGCAAAACCCAGGTGCTGTGCACCACAGGTTCAACAAGCCCCTTCCGTGAGTCGTGTCAGCGTGTGCCATTTGACTCCAGACAGGTTGGTTGGATTGAGGGTTGATGTACGGGGAAATCATAAAGCAGTTGAGCTCATCTCCTCCAGCCTGTTTATTTCCTGCTGCACATCTCTGGGCAAACTGAGTGCCTCTCATTGGTGCTCACACAGAGCGGGGGGCAGGGGGGAAGGCCAGCCTGCAGTCCCCAGAGCCGCTGCTGCATGCGAGTGATGTGATGGGTCAGGTAATGGGGAAGCGTTGACTAAAATGTGACACTTCTGCGTCGTGAGCCCTGTTAAGCAGGAGGTTCTGCTGTGCGCTTGCTGATAGCTATACCAGTGAAGCGCATGCATGCATACTGTTTATGTATGATGCTGGTATTAGTGGAGCTTCCTGTACCCAAGTGTCTGAGAAACCTCTCAGTTCTCATCTCTCAGAGTGATATCCCCTGTCACCAAGGTTATTGATGCCATGCTCTGGTGTCTACCCCTTTGCTTCCTCTCTGCTATAAAAAGAGAAGCCTTACTTTTGTTCCTTATGCTGCTGTGCATCCTCTGTGGCTGTGAGCAACAGGAGCAGGCCTGCCAAGGACATCGCTTCTCCATGCCCAGCAGAAGAGAAAGGGACTCCTTTTCTTTCAGGTTGTTAACAGGAGTTTATAATCCCAAAGCGTGACTCTGCTGTGGGATGGGCAGCAGTGAGACAGTGTTTGCTTGGAGCACGTAGTGAAAAGCTGAATGCTAGGATCAGGAGTTCCTCTTGTCCATACATATAAAAGTAATCAAAACCCTAGTCTAGCTCATAGTGCGTGAAATGAACCTTTCCAGGATGCAGCCTGTCCTAAACAGGCACCTCGGGGGGGTGGCTCCCCTTGCCTGCTTCCCAGATAGCCAAAAATTGGGAGGTGAGGAGAACTCTGGGTCCGTGACACATTTTGTGCTTCCAAGCCTCACTCTTCGCATGTGAAATGCATTTATCCTGCAACAGGGCAAATCATCTCTGTGATCCTTGCTGTGCGTGTAGCTGGCATTTTGTGGAAGCTGGAGAGCCACTCTCGCACCCAGGGCATTGTCTCTTTTTCAGCTTGCGGGTTCTTTATATTATTTCCTTTTTTTTTTTTTTTCTGATGAAAGCTTTCTAAAGGGTACTTGTGTACTGAATACCCATTGCTGATAATGCACATTATGAAATGTGAAAGGAAGGTTGAGATTAAATGTCACGCTCTTCACAGTTGGGGAATTCAAAGAGTCTTGTTGATCTGTGCATAATTCAGGGCTGACAGCTCATGCATAAACAAACATGTGCACATACAAGCACACGCGTGCATGCACAGAGTGTTTTCCCCTGACTTAGTAGCAAGTAGAAACAGAGTCAGGTTTGTGTGAGCTACTTGTCGGGGCTGAAACAGCGTCTGTGGGAAAAAGCTCTGGGTTCTCTGGGGCTGGAGACTGGTGAAGCCATCACTTGTTGGTAGTGTCACGGTCTGCCCTGCACCCTCCTTCTGTGGCACCGCACTGAGCTGTGGCTGTTGCAGTTTTCTACACATGGGTCTAATCTGAGCAGGAGGGTCTCTGAGAGCTTCTGGCATGTGCGAGGACGGAACTGATGTGAGGCTCACCCTGAGGTTTCCATCAGGCTTTATCTTGCCAGCGATAAATGAAGACAGGCAGAAAAAACTGCTGTGATGCTGAGCTGGCATTACTCAGGCTAGGAAGGGCATTTCTGCCCTGAAGAACTGTGCAGGGAGCTGGATGCCACATGGGGGTCAGAGCCTTCCTTGCAGCCCTGGGGCATGGCAGCGGGCAGTCGGGCAGGGCGTGTGGCACACTGAGATGTTACACCTGCTGAACCTGAGCTGTATGAACTTAAAAAATGGGAAAACAGAGGTGGGAGAGGTTAAGTGGCCCAGCCGTGGCTGCATCGAGGGGCAGCAGTGCTGACTGACGAGGTAGCAGAGCTTGTGCTTGCTCTCTTCCCTCGTCAGGTATTTAGAAGTTTCTCTTTTCTAACTCGGTGCCATCTCCTGTTCGCCCAGCCTGGGGAGTTCTGCGTCTAACATTTTTAGCATTAACCTGTTGCTATAGAAACCAGTAAGGTGTCAGAGGGAGATTTTTGCCACTTTCGGGTAGGCTACCAAGTAGTTGAAGTATGTGCTGTGCTGGGAGGCCGTCCCCATTGGGTTCCTGCTAAGCAACTCCCTGAGCCTGTCTGAGCCACAAGGGAGTGATAAACCTGGAGCTGCAGTTGTGTGCAAATGAGCAGGACGTAATGCTGGCAAATTGCTTGGGGAGGAAGTGAGAGCGTGGTTCCGAGCTGCAGGTGTGGCCACGAACGGTGTGCGGGGTGGTTAGCGGGGCCGAGAGACCAAAGCTGGCATCTGCCTCCTGTGCAGTAAATGGCTACCCCAGGAGCAGGAGCCAGTGCCTCTCTGACGCCCCACAGCCATGCCCCCCCGTGCCCCACTATCCCACAGACTGAAATATGGGATGCACCAAAATACTCCTTTGGTCGGGCAGCCCCAGCGGTCCTTACTAATTGCCCTTAAGAGCTCAACACTGAGCAGAGGGGACCAAAGAGCCCCTGCCTTCTTCCCAGACACAGCTCAAACTGTATCTTTCATACATGTGATTTAACAGGATGTGGGATGTGACCATGTAGTATGGGATACACCCTATAACCCAGGGTTAGAGAGAAGCCAGCCGCTGACTGGTGCTCACTGAGGCCATCTGATCTCAAGCCTGATTTACAGGACTTCTGTGTTGTAGAAGAAAATTTCATCGCTTGCACAAGGAGAGACTTGAGCCCTGAGAGGGTCTGCATGGCTGGGGCTCAGGAAATGTCCTGGTCAGACCTAAAGGCAATCTCCCTGCTTAATGCAAATGTATTCGTCTGCCCTCTTTCCCCCTTTGTGTGTGCCGAGGCTGCACATCTGGTCCTATCGTGACAGAGGATGGGAGAAGAGGAGCCCTTTGTGGTGTCTTTGTTTTTCTTTTTGCAAAACTGGAAGGGAAAAAGATCCTGCTGGTGCTGGGGGTGCTCTGAAACAGCTGTTCTCAGGGTTGGGCTGCAAGTCCACAGGTCAAAAGTCTGCTTTTAGGATGCAGGAGTGGCACAGCCATATTGATTTCATCTTCCATTTCATGTTTGTAGCCATTTTAGTAGTTTCTAAATTGCAGTCATTACCTTGTGCGGGGTAAGTTACCGGACTGCAGATGTAGAAATAGCGTTGCTGGAGATGTAGTTCATCTTTTGGGGAGAAGCCAATCAAGAATGGCTTTGAAATTACAGTCTCAGTGATGATATACAGAGGGATGTTGTGCTCGCTTGTGGCTGAGGGGACTGAATCTTCCCAAATGTGATTTTCTTATTTTCTTTTGAGTTCTGGAAAGGGGCAGAGACGGAGGAGGGTTGGAAGTTAAAGGCCATCAGCTTCCTGGAGATCTTGTGAAAGGAAATTGTTGGGAGTTTGTGGGCACAGTGGAGAGAAAAATCTGAGGTTTGAGGGTGGTTGGTGGAAATGCAAGGAGCCCTGTTTCACTTTGGTCATTCACCACGCTGCAGTCCATCGTGGCTATGGCACTGCCATGGGTAAGGCAGCTTGTGCCTGGGCTTCTCCCTGATCGCAGGGTTATTCTCTGTATGGTTTCTTTGAGCCTCTCTCGTTCCTCAGATGTGAGATAGAGGAGGTGAAATACAGAGTTCGTCAGATTTTCTGTGCAACAGACCTTTATTATCCTGTGTAGTTGAAGGCTTTTTAAAGCTGTGCTTTCTCAGTAGCCAAGCTCTTTTTTTTTTTTTTTTTTTTTTTTTTTTGTTCTTTTACATAGGCTTTTTTTTTTTTCTGATATGTGTGCATGTACATAGGCTTTATTTTTGCTTCTAACATTTCTCTGTAGAACTCATCTGCAGGACAGATGGCCCACTGAGCTGCTGGGACGTCTCCCACAAACACCTGTCTGAGGCAGCTGGGTAATCAAAGGGGAATTCCTCTCTTTTAATGCCCTTAAAGAAAAACAGTGCCTGTTCCCGATGCATTTTATTTCCTCTTCCACCCTCCTGGCTCCCATGTGCCCTGGGGAACTCCAGTGCTTGGGGCAGTCAGCTAACAATGCGCAAGTCATCCGCTCCTCAGCAGCAATGGACAGGCTGCTTCTGGAGTTCCCGTGGTCAAACATGTCCAGAGGTGTATGTGTGCATGTGATGGACACAATGGGAAGCCCTGTGTCCTCCCTGTTGAGCCCTCTAATGCACAGCGAAGCCTGTGTGGCGGGATCAGGTGTCTGACCACGTGCACGTGGGTGCTGTGCATGCCAGTGGCTGTAGGGTGCAGGGTGCCAGCCTGAGCGAGCATGCTGAAGGGATGAGCCTGCCCTACACGCTGGCTGCAGAGCATTTCTGCCCGAGGTGAAGCCCGGCTGCTCAGGCTTGCCCTTGGTGTGTTGCTGCAGGTGGTAGTTAGCAGCAGGGCTGTGGTTGCTGGATTTAATTATAGCTTGAGAAACTAATAGAGCAACAGAGCTTTTTTATCTTCTGCTGGTGAAACTGAGCACTTGGCAGCTTTGAATTGCTGTAAAACACTTCCTGTGACACGGAAAGAAACTTTCCTGTTCTCCCTGCAAGAGGAAATTGGAAACCTATGGGCAATTAAATCCTGGAGCTGGGACCTACCCCCCTGGTGCTACAGCTTGGCCTTGGTTCACAGCGCTCCTTGGGATGGGAGTCCTGCGTGCCTGGCTTGGTGCAGGTGAGAAATCTAAAGCAGTCTCATTGCTTGGGTGTGCGGGCTGTGCCAGACTGGGCAGGAGCAGCAGTTGCATCGTGCTGCCCTGGTGGCTGAGTGCTAGTTGCTTTTACTGCCTGAGCATCCAATTATCTACTGCTAGGTCAGGTTTCATTCCCCGTAGGTCTCTGAGGCTTCCTGACCTGCAGAAACTGCTTTTGGAGTTTCTTTTTCCTGGGCTGGAGAACTATACCCCTCATCTTGGGCAAGGATTGCTGTGTATTCCTCCCTGCAAAAAATGCAGATGATCTGGTATTGTTTTAGGCTGTGTTGGTAGCCCAGCGTGTGCACAGCCATGTGCTGCAACTGGCTTGGAGGAAATCCACTGGGAAACGGGGAGAGTGATGCTCTGCCTGAGCTGGCTGGTGGCAGAAAGGTCTTAATCATCCAGATTCCAGCCCTGGATAGAAATCTAGGCAAAGACCTGGCTTGCTGTCTGTGGGTTTAGGATGTGCGGCTGCAGAAATACGGCATGGAGATGGCTGTACCTCGGTAATTACCTGCAACAGGGAGAGCTCTGGCTCAAGGGTCTGCTTGATCACGGATGTCCCTGAGCATGCTGAGCCTTTTTATGTGTGAGGGAAAGTGTCTGAGACCCTGCTTGATGAGGCAACAGTCAAATGTTTGCAAGAGCCAAGGTAATGAGTACCTCTGGATACTGTCCTTAACCTCCTGGTGCTTCCAAAGGGAGGATATGGTCTGTCCCTGGGGTGGAGGGCTGTAGTGAGGCAGGATTGTGGGACACCAAGATAATTTGGTAATGAGCCCCTTGGAAAAGAAGGGGAAAGAGATGCCTTTCCACACAGTGTTCTCCACCAGACAAGTGTCTTTGCTGTTCAGACTGGTGCTGCTCTTGTATGAGTGCTCTGATCTGTGTACCCCCTGCCTCTCTTCTTTGCCCTGCCCTGGGCTTCAGCCCAGACTTTCTGTCTCTGCCCATGTAGGTATCTGGGGATCTCCCCTGGGTCTTGCTTTCTGCTGGCGTAGTGGGGTAGTAGGCACAGCTTAGCATGGAAAAGGAGCTGGCTGCTCTCCCTGAAGATGGATTTTTTGCTCACACAGCCTTGTGTTTGGAGACATCTATTCCAAGAATGCAGTAATTAGGATGTAAACATCTCTGCTCTCTTGCTGGGTGCCTTGACTACCATGACTGCTCCTGTGGCATGAGGGGTGAAAAGCTGCTCCATGTGGCACAGTTGCCTTGCCCTTCCCCCAACAGGCAGGTGAGTGGAGCTGCTGAGGGGCAGTCTGTTGTGGTGAGAGAGTGGGGCAGGACCTGTCCTGCTCAGCCTGCTGGCCTTTCTGTGGGAGACTATTTTGCTAAATGCTTCCATCTCTCTCTTTGATACAAGAAGGCATGGTTTTTCTCTTATGGCTCAGGTCTCATGCCTGTTCAGGTCATGTGGGGATCACCTGGGGCTTGCAGAGTGCTATGCAACCTGTGGTGTTGTAAAGGGACAGTATGATGTCTTCATGTTCACCAGTGGCTCTCAACTGGTGGGCCATGAAAGATGCTTGGGCATGGCAAGTTCCTGTCAGACTGCTGGAAAGAGCACATGTCCACTTCAGGAGTGTAACACCTTCCTGGGTAACTGTGGCATCAACAAATCAAAGTGGCCTCCAGGCCTCTGGCATACTGACTTGGGAACTCTGGAACCAAAGTCTGGCAGGAGAGCAAGAGTCTTCTCCCTGGCCTTGATATGACAGAACCAAACAAACCTAAGGCCAGCCTAAATGCACCAACATTCCACTTGTCCTCCAGGTTCAACTCTGATTCATTTTTCCCTTACTCTGTTGGCGACTGCAAGTGCTCTCAGACCCTTGGAGTGAGAGGAGGAGTAGTGCCACCTCCTTAGTCTGAGCAGCACTGGATGACACTTGGCAGCCACAGCAGCAGTGCTCAGCTCTGTAGTGCCCTCACAGGCAGCGGGATACCCCTCCCAGCTGCTAAGCAGCAGCGTGCCGAAGCTGTAGGAACAGCGGCTGGTTCCCCTGCCTCTGCACCTTGCTCCTCTCCAGAGCTCCCTTGATGGGTGTGCGGATCCAGCTGCTGAAGCATCATCCTATGTGTGGCCAAAAC
The DNA here is from genome assembly GCA_013399715.1 of Alectura lathami. Classification (NCBI taxonomy): domain Eukaryota; kingdom Metazoa; phylum Chordata; class Aves; order Galliformes; family Megapodiidae; genus Alectura; species Alectura lathami. Next base: position 233,813 of record VXAV01000045.1, read on the forward strand.
TCCCCTCCTGCGCCGCAGGGCAACTCGCCTTTCCTTTTGCTTTTAGATGCTGCGAGAGAAGCAAAGATGCTGGGGGAAGAGGTGTGGAGGTGGGGAGAGATTGAGCTATCTTTAGCGTGGCACCGGTGAGGTTTCTTTGCACCACTAAGCAGTAGCTATCAAAATTAAGTGTGGTATGCAAGGGGAGAGATGCTGAAAGCCTGTGAAGAAAAGGGCCGTTTGGAGGAAATAGGGAAACCCTCTTTCAACTGCACGCATCCACTGCCCATCCCTGACTGGGGGGGCATAGGAATTTTCTGTGTGTGGTGATTGATCTGTGCAGCCACTGGGATGCTCGGAAAGAGGAGACTGAGGAGAAAATCACAGCAGGAGGAGGTGGAGGTTCCCTTTTGAAAATGCACAGACTAATAGAAAACATCCTCTAAACTGTGTGTCAGGATGCATTGGTGTAAGCATAACATTTTCAAATCCTCAGCATCTTCTATCTGAATGTGGCTGAATTAGTGCTAATGCACCCGTTAGTTCACTATTCATTAATATTCAGCATTCATTAGACGGGCTTTTTCCTTGGAATATGGGGATAATGAGATGTAGGATTGGCTGCGGGGCCATGCCATAGCTGTGCTTAGCACAGTGAGAGCCTGGTTTTGTGTATCAGAATGGCCTTCAGTGATTATTTCATTGGCATTTTTAGCTGGTTTATGCTGTCCCAGCTCTTGGCCATTGGTTTGCCACAAATCAGTGGAAATTCTTAATGGGAGAGCAGTGCTAATTTATCCACATCATCATTTCCACTAACCCATGCTCTGAAGGCAACTGGTGACAAAACTAATGAAGCCAAATTTTGATCTTTTTGCCTGTTGTCTGAATTGCAAAACCGCCTGTGTAATCACAGAGCCATTTATCTCTCTTAGCTGACGAGTCCTCCCTTTAACCCCCACCACCTTCCTTTAGTTTGTGCCCTCAGGATTCCCTAGGTCTGAAGATATCTTTTGTCTTCCTTTGCTCCCCACCAAAGCATACAGGGGAGGGAGATGCTCCAGCCTAGCAGCTGAAGGCCCCCAGCACCTCTGCCTCTAGATGTGCAGGCAATGTCTTTCCAGGGGCCTAGGTTGAGTTATTCAGTGTAATAAGACCAAAAAATAAAAAGTCCCACAAGCAAAACCCTATACCATCCAAAAGAAACACCTGCAAAGCCCTGAGTGGCTGAACGGGTTTGCTGAAAAGCATTTTGCCTGTGGTCTGCTGAAAGGATCTTATTAAATGTTGGGGCATTGGATTCAGCCTTTGCGTTTCCCAGCAAATCCTCTTAGATCTGCATCGCAGAGAATTGTGTTGGCATGCTCTGGGAGCTTGCAGAAGTGAATGTCAGCTTGTGTGGATGACGGATGACGGAGAAGTTTTCCTCAGAGAGGCAAATGCTTTGCAAGGCAGCGGGAGAACACTTGCATGCATGATGCCAAAGTAACCAACACCTCTCATTTCATTACTCCCTGAAGACTTGTGAACTCTTCAGACATGAGTATAAATTCTGTCCTCCTGGGACAGCCATGGGAAAGTGCAGCTGGGGTGAGGGATTGCCTCTCCTGTGCTTACTCAGACCAGCCAAGCTGTGCCTGGTGCCTGTGGGGGACTTTTTATGGGTCTCTTGGAGGGTGAAGTGGTAAATGGAAAAATATTTTTGTGTTCAGCTGAGCCAAGATAAAAGGAAGACAAATTAGGAGGAAAGACTTAGTGAAATGCAAGTTTCCAGGATTTTATGATTGGATGATGATATAGAGCGATTTTTCTGGATTTCCTGACACCTCTACGCTTGCACAGAAGTTGACTTTTCTACCGCAGCTTCTGTCAGTTATCTGTGTTTTGTTCTTTTCCTAGCTGGTATTTGTGTTCTGTTTGCTGTCATCTTCTGTTCTTCAGGAAGAAATGTCCTCATGGAAGATCTTGCCTCTGGTTTCTTGCGGCCATAGGGCCGGTGTGTTCTGGCTCAACACAGGGCTGCAGCGTCTGAGGGAAAAGCAGACAAATATGAGATTTGCATGGCCTTTTGCCTGAAATGGCATCTGAAGGGTGTGATGTATGGCAAGGAGAAAGAGACAAAAAGCAGAGCATTGTTTGACTTCAGTTCCTCTCATCTGGGAAGTATTTCATGGTACTTAATTGCCCTAGTCTGGGAAGCAGCAAAGAGGTACCATGCTCCTAGTGGGCCATGGACACTGCCTCGTGCTGGGGTAAGTCTGAGCATGGCCTGTAGGTCCAAACCACTCACAGCATGTTCTGGTGAAGCTCAGGGCTGTGTTCAGTGCATAGACATGCACATGAGATGTTGATGGGTGGAAATCCAGTGCCGCTGCTCACACAGTTCTCTTGCTCTTTTGGTGGGGCTGGTGGCAGAGGCTAGGCTAAGGACGCAGGGCAGGAGAGCCCTTCTGGTGCCTCTGTAACCACATTGCTGATTCTTTATTTTTATTTCCCCTCCTGCAGGTTGTGGTGACAGTTGGTGCATTCCTCACCGACCAGGACGGCATCCTCAGAGCCTGGCATGGGCAGCCTGCAGCTGCCACCCAGCTCCTTGCCCTAGAAGAGACTGACCTCCTCATGCTGGGGCGATGAGGAGCCATCTACTGGTGTAGCAGCAGGATTTTCATTCTTTTTTAACTTTTATTTTCTGAACCCTGTGCAGTTTCATGTGAAACGCTTCCTGCAGCCTCCCTGCACTGCCTTGCGGCTGCGAGCCCCGCAGGTGAGGCGGACTGGAGGTGGTGGTCCTCCCTCTGTGGCCAGGCCAGCAGGAGAAACACATCCCCGGCTGCCCCACAGGCGTGGGGCCCAGCCCCACGGCGCTCCTGGCCAGCGTGGCTCAGGCCTCTCCTCCCAGCTCTCCTGCCAGTGGTTCGGAGGCCTGCGGCCCGCACACCACCATGGCAGCCAAGCAGCCCCCACCACTGATGAAGAAGCACAGCCAGACGGACCTGGTGAGCAGGCTGAAGACACGAAAGATCCTGGGGGTCGGCGGCGAGGATGATGATGGCGAGGTCCATCGGTCCAAGGTGAGGTGTGCCTAGCTGGGGAGGGGCAGGGCAGGGAGATAACTCTGGTCCCACCTTGGGGTCCTCTGTGGTGTCCTCAGTGAGGAGACCATTGCTGCAGGAATGTGGCCAATAAGCCTGTGAAATGCCACCCACTGGGCAAACCACAGCATGTGGCGGGTCCCTGGATAAAACCCACTTGTTTTATTTTCCCTAGCATCTACCTTCTGCAGCCTCTCTGGCAAAAATCAGGGCTGCCAGCCCTGCCAGGTCCCTGTAGGGGCTGCCATGAGTAGATTAATGCTGCCCTTTGGCAGGGACGGGCTGTGTAGCCTGGTGGAGGCACAGAAGCTGTCTGAGACTGCATCTCATAGTAATGTAGTGAGCTCTGTGTTTAAGTTGTCTTAATCCACTGGTGAAATTTTACTGTCAAGTCACCCATTAGCTAGCTCAGAGCCTGTGCCACCAGAGCAAAGCACAGCCAATTATGCTGGTCATCATATTCCAGTACCTGTGCCCTGGAAATGGGAGCAGTGATTTAAGAGACATGGCAGCACCTCTCTGAAGAGGCCCAAACTGCAAACAAATGGACACCATTTATTCCTGCAGAATAGCAGAGCTGGAGAGCAAGGGCCTGTCCCTCAGCAGCCCTGTCCCGAGAGCCCTCTGGAGAGCTCGCTGGCAGAGCACTGCCCAGCCCTGGCCTGTGTGCGATGGGCTGCCACAGCACTGGCTTTTGATTGTTCCCCTGCTCTGTCAGAAGTTTGCCAAAAACTGATGTTTTCCCATGAACCATCCTGCATCCCCTTTCCAATTCCCAAGCAGTTCTTCTGCAGCTGTGGTGGTTGATCAGGGAGGCTATGAATCCCTGTTCATTGCAGGCTACATGTGAGAGGAGACAGATCCCTATTCACATAGGCAATGGGAGGTGAGAGTTAGTGTTGGTGCAGCCCTGTGCTGATCCTGCTAAAGGAGGAGTGAAGGCTGTAGACCCTGTTGAAATCAAGACAGTCTTCAGCAGGTTTTGGGACTAAGGGGTCACAGAGGAGATCCTTGTCCTTTCAGCCCTCTTGGAGATGAACTCTTATATGGGGTTAAGATTTGTGTCCTCTGGGCTGATGAATGCTGCCTGAAGGCTGGGGAAGGGTCTGCTCAGTCACCTTGTGTCTTTTCTTGGAATTTCAGATTAGCCAGGTCCTGGGAAATGAAATCAAGTTTGCTGTCCGGGAACCCTTGGGGCTCAGGTAAGATGTCGGGCCACCTCGGAACTGGCCCATCAGAAGGCCCTTGGCCACAGTGTCTCTACCAGCCCTGTCACAAGACCAGCTCTGCTACCACATTGGCCTCACTGCTCCCTGAAGGGCTTTTTGGGGCCACAGGACCATACTGGCCCTGCTTTCTTCCCCCATAAACTAGCCTGAAGGCTGTGAGCTCCAGTTTCTTGGCAGGGAACCGTGGGGGCTGCAATTGGCCAAAGTTGCTCCCTGTCCTCTTTGCAGGGTCCCTTCCCTCCTCTGCTTGGGTGCAGGAGATTTCAGCTCTCTATGACTGGTAGCATGTGGGGAGCCACACCCTTTTGCAGAAGACCCAAGGCTGCCTCATCTGTGTGAGGAAGGAGGATGAAGGCTGATACCCATGCAAACAGCCAGAAGGCATTGCAAAGCAGGAGTGATAGGCCTGCCCCCATGCTCACTCTAGGTCCTCTATCTTCCGTGCAGGGTCTGGCAGCTGGTTTCCGCCGTCATGTTTTCCGGGGTGGCCATCATGGTAAGTGAGGGCTGCGGTCCTGGGCACCACCAGCTCCTGGAAGCCACAGTGTGGCTCCTTGGCCATTGCTTTCCCCTCCTGCCTTCAGCAACTACTGTTGGTTTCTCCTGAGAGGCCTATGCTCTCGCTGTGTCTCTGTAATGGGCTTTGCCAGCAGTGTCCTTGGTGATTTGTTCCCATTCCCAGAGTCTGTTTTCATTAGCTGGTTCATAAACCACACACAGCACAGCAGCCTCGGTCATAGAAACCAGCCTTGAAGCAAGTAGCTGACACACTGTTATTTCTCTTGCCTCCTTAATTTCCAATTTCCTGGCCGATGGCTCTGATCACATAACATCTCAATGTCAGAGCACTGCTTTCCCCTGCCTGTTCTGATGGCGCTGGGAAAGCACTGCTGAGTCTCTCCCATGCCTCCGCCAGGCCCTCGCTTTCCCTGACCAGCTCTATGATGCCATCTTCAACGAGGAATCGGTGAGCAGCAAGACTCCCATCCGGCTCTATGGAGGAGCCCTCCTCAGTGAGTGCCGTGCCAGAGCTGGGTGTAGCGCAGTGGGGTGGGAGGCCAAAAGGGCTGGAGGGGGATGAATTCTGTGTCCAGCAGAACAACTGCTGTTTCCACAGAAATGTATTTGTTTATGGGTCTCTGGGAAAGCTCAGTCAGCTCCTGTTGTTTTTTCTTAGCAAGGGCTTATGCTCCCTGTGCATACGATTAAGAAATGCTGTGCACACTGAGTACCTGGGGGAGTAGCTCCCAGTACACAGCAGAGGGGGATTACAGATGGGCCAAGAGATGAGGTGAGGGGGTCTGGACCATGGATGGACCGGGTCATCCTTGTGCAAGCAGGAGAAGAATGGGGCAGGGGATGGCATTCTGTGACTGCAGTGCTCCTGAGCCTGCTGCTCCCAGACTGCCAGGCAGTGCGCTGCTAGGCACCACCCAGCCTCCTCTCTGAGACTGGCAAATGGCACTGCCTAGTGCAGACGGACAGCTGGGTGTTTGCAAGGTGTGTTGTATTGGGGTGGCTAGGACTGAGGATAGACAGCAGGGCTGGGATGCCCTCACACAGACGGGTTGGTGGCTGTCTCCTTCCCGCAGGCTGCAGCAGCATCTTGTGGGGATAGCTGGAAATGCAGCGGCTGCAGAGGGCGAAGGGAAGCGCAGCTGCTGGCAGCCGTGCTTCCTCTGCGTCCTCCCCGTGGGGCTGAAATGTTTTACCTGGGGTCGAGTGGGTGGGCTGCCCCATCTGGGGGATCCCCAGCCCTCGAGGCAGCTGCGCTGTTGTTGCTCGGCAGGCATCTCGCTTATCATGTGGAACGCCCTGTACACGGCTGAAAAAGTCATCATCCGCTGGACCCTGCTGACGGAGGCGTGCTACTTCACCGTGCAGTTCCTGGGTGAGCAGCTGAGCCCCAGCGGGAGGAAGCACAGGATGGGCTGTGGGCCATGTCCCCACCTCAGGGTGGGCAGGAGAGAGTGTGCCTGGCTGGCACGTCTGTGGTGGCACCCTGTCCCCATCTGTCCCCATTCTGAATCCAGCCAGTGTTACTGAGGGCTCCTTTGCCAGACTGTCAGAGATAGCATGGCCTCGGACGCGCTTTCCCAGCCAGCTGCTCTTCCTTTTCCTTCCCCATTGGGTACCCTCTGCCTCGAGCTGCTCACCAGAGGGTACCCACGTGCAGTGGAGATGCATTCCTCTGCCAATCCATCCATTTTCCTCCCTAAAATATCCTGAAACAGCACGGGTCACCTTCTGGAGCAGGCTGCCTAGGTTCTGGGGCTAATAAGATTAGGCTGTGGTAACCTACATTAAAATGGGGGGGACTTTCAGTGTTACTGAAATAGAGAATCATAGTTCAGCTTGTTTTTAGGAGGCATATCTATGTTCAGCAATGAAAGTGTTTTTTTTTTTTTTTTGTATATGTGTATTGGCAGTTCAATAACTGCTACAATGCCGCTTGTGTTAGTAACAAAAAAGAGATGCTCAGAAAACAGGTAATGTGAGTGGACCATGCATATCTCATCAATGCTTCTAAAGTTGAAAAATACTTATCAGCAATGAAGGGGTCAAACCACAAAGCAATCTTAGGAACAGATTGCACAGCTAACACCTGAGCAAGAGAGAAACTCACATCTGCCTAGGTTCTGTTTTCGGGCTGGCTGACTGAACATGGAGCTGCATTCAGAGAAGTGCTCCTATAAATGGGAGCTCTGTGGACCTGTGGCTAATCTTAAGGCTGTGAAATCAAGCTACCTAGGAGCCTGTGTCGCAGGTTTGCTGCGAGTGTGAGACTGGTGGGCCTGTGGTGAAAGCTTTTGCATTCACAAGGCTCAGCAGGTCTCTCCAAGAAGCTACGTTAGAGGGCAGTAGAAAACAGCTATGTGCTGCTTGGATCTGTTTGTTTACCATCACTAACCTCTGCCTTATCTCCCTCCTTCTCCTCCAGTTACCACAGTCTCCCTGGTAGAGAGTAGCCGGATAGCCACAGGTGCTGTGCTCCTCCTGGTCAGCCGAGTCTTCTTCGTCCTCATCAGCATTTATTATTACTACCAAGTTGGGCGCCGTCCCAAGAAAGTCTAATTACTGGGCTTTTTTGTCATGGGAAGTGGGGGGGGGGGGGGGGGGGGGGG
>VXAV01000045.1:241247-294825 GCA_013399715.1 Alectura lathami
GGGGGGGGGGTTGTGTCGGTAATTTTGCATTATAATTATAACTTTTATTTTCTGTTAGTCCCTTTTTGTTCTAAAGTGGTTTCCTTCTTTTCCACTTACCAGCATGAATCAGTGTATAACCCGGTGCTGGTGGCATTGCCAGGTGACGTGGGGAGAACAGCGTCATGCAGGTCCCCCCACCAGCCTCTGCAGGAGGCAAGCAAAGAGCGTGAGGCAGGCTCAGGGAGGCGTGTGGGCTTGGTGGGCTCAGGGAAAAGAGCTGGTTTCCTAGGGGAACTGGCTAATGGGATCACAGGCTCTGTAAACCACTGAACAAAGCACAAAACAAAAAACCAAATCCCTGAAGAGAAGGGGAGTTAAGGCAACCAGCGAAGGACTCGGCTGCTCCCCTTGGTAAGTCTTGCACGTGCCTCTTGGCATGCATCCTCGTGTGTACAGCCTGTGTCCCTTTTAGCGTGTGCTGACTGTTTGCCTGGCTGGAAGCTGATTGTAGTTCAGTGCTGCTGAATTCACAAACAGCTGTTCTTTCATCACTACCAGAGGTGCCAGCCCTGGTTTTATTTTTTGCACTGGGTGCTTGCAAAACTTGGCAGGAGAGATGGTGAAAGAAACTCCTTGCTTGTACCTTCTGTAGGGATAGAACAGTGGTGCAGCTTGAACTACAATATTTTGAGAAGTGAAGGAAGCTTGGGAAAATTCTGTCAAGCACAAAGACATCCCTTTGTTTGGGATGTTTTGTGATGTGTCTAGGCTGGAGTCCTGTCCCCTTCACCCCAGAATGCTTCCTACAACTGCAGCTTTGCTCATGGTTGCAGTAGTGGTGGGTATGAGGCAGAGGGGCCTCTAGTAAAGCAGGACCTGGAGTCTGCTCTGTTAGCAGTGAGCATCGGCGCTGCTGCGTGTGTTTGTGTGCAGCTTCTAGTGCAAGGAGCCTCAGCTGCAGGGGACAGTGCTCCAGCTCTGCTACTGCGCAGGCACCTCTGGCTTTGGCAAGAGAGGACCAAAGTTTGTAGTGTTAATGTGCTTAGGATTCTGCTTAACTTGGATGAAGAACAGCAAGGGTGGAGGGGGGCATATGAAGGCATTGTTGTCTTCTATAGCTCAGTCAAGGAAGAACTAAATGCTGTAGTATTCATTGGCCAGTTTCTCCCACATCTACTGGTCTTAGCAGCACTGGCTGCCCAGCTTTGTAGTGCTTTCCTCGTGGATTATCCCTGTCCTCAGCTGGAGGCTGCATTGTGCTCTATGGGACTGAAGCCCGAAGGCCTGCGTACAGGATATGGACTTACTCACGTGCTACTGCTGGCAGGAAAGCGTGCCCTGGAACTGAGCTGCCATCCCAAAATCCCAGTAGCAAGATGCCAACAAAGAGTGCTTGTGCGACCAACAGACCTCAGACCGCTGGTGAGATTGGGATCTACGTCTGTTTGCTGTTTAATACCTTAGTAGAGTTAGAAGAAGGTAGTGGGTAGTTACTGTATGGTGTGTCGGTGTTTTTTGGCATTTAGAAGCAGCTGCCTAAACTTGGGACACTGCGTGTTGCCCCCTGCATTGGCCATGCAAAATGTGTGTCAGGTAAGAACACTGGAAGTAGTTGAACTAGGAAACATTGCAGTTGTAACTTCTCTACAAAATAAATCCAATGTAGAGGCAACGTCCAGCAGCAGGCTGAGTACTGGAGCCTCCCACCACATGCCTGCCAAGTTGCTTCCAGGGTGCCCAAAATAGGACAGTTAGCAACTAAAATCTATATTTAAGAGTAGCCTTCCTGTTGAGGTGAAAGAGTTGGGCTTGAGAGGGAAACCATCTCCCTGTGAGGCAGGAAATGATCAAATGCAGCCCAGAGGGCGTCTCAGGTGAGGCTGAGCAGGGCTGGTGGTGGAGCTGGACTCTGTCAGGCTGTGTCTGTCACTCAAATCCTGCACATAGGCCATGTGGGTAGCTCAGTGCAGTGCTTTGGCTGCAGTTGTTGGTATAGGTAAGTGAAGCGTGAGTCTTAGTGTTTTGGGGGTCACATGAATGTATACACAGGGTGATTGTTGGGTTTGTGGGGTGGGAAATTGTGTTTCTAGGAAAGACAAGTTAAACTGACCAAACCAAAAGCAATCTTACAGAAGAGGAAACAGAGAGCCTTCTTAATGCTGTCCTTTCCCCTCTGCTTTGGCTGCAGGACCTAGGATCTTAGTTACACCATGGCATTGGGTCTGTAGATGGCTGCCTGACTAGGGTACCTTAAAATGCTATTCAGCAGATGAGAGAAGTGAGTCAGTGCATGAGGCTTCTTGATGGTTGAATTGTGGAGGGACAGTGAAAGCTTTACATCAGGTGATTGTCAGGTTCCTCTCTGGTTCCCTGCTGTCTCTGCAAAACTTACAACAGTAAGCCACTTGTAGTTTTTCCATTTGATGTCTATCTGCAGCTCTGACAGAAAACAACTCTGGTTGTTTATCCTTACTGATATGGATGGAGGGGAAGGAGGGGGAATGCTGTTGCTTTTGCACAGAACTGTGTCCCTAAGGGCAGCAGTACTGAATTCATGGCTGCAGGTGGCAGCTGAACATATAATTTGGGATCAAAAGCGTGAGGCATCACTTCAGGCTTAATTGCTGATGTGCTAAGAGGAAAACTCCATTTCCATAGGCCTCAGTTTCCTTATGTGTTAAAGTGTGAGAAAGGCTTTGGACTGATGTCTTGCAAACTGTCTCCCTTAGGAGATGACATTACCTGCTTGCATGTGTGTAACACTGTGCAGGGCTGCAGGTCGTGTTCCCCCCGGGGCTGTGCTGAGAGCAGGCGCAGGCAGGACTTGGGCTGACCCTGTTCTCTACGAGGGACCCAAACCTTTCCATTCCTCGAGCCCTCACTTTTGAGGGCGAAGAAAGCTCACATCATGGAACTCTCTACATCGCCTTATTTATGCCTAAACAACATCTGGCAAACTGGAGCTGGTAACAAAAGAGAGGCTGTCTGTCTGTCCTAAGCTGGCCAATTCTTTCTGGTCAAGGGTTTTTACTTGGGGGAAGGGGAGAATGGGACACTTCAGTTTATACCTCATTTTGGCTGCTGTAACTGACTTTATTCTTTCTCCTTTGGTAAGAAAGTGACTGTACTTAACACCAAGCAAATAGTGAAAATTAAAGCTGTTTCACTTCACTGTCACCATATCTTTCTTTTATTTTTTATTTTCTTAAGAAACGCACACAAAAACCGTGCAGAGAGTGCTTCAGGCTTGTGTTCTGGTTTATATTACCAAAAAAAATTCCTTTCAATATAAAAAAGCATTACAATAGGGAATACGGGATAAATTAGCTCCACTATCTAATAAAAAGAACATTTACAGTTTTTTAAAATAGATTTCAAACATCATTATTTCACACGCAGCCCTTTTCCCAGGCGATTGCGACGGTCATTTGAGCATTAACAGCCAGGAGGCAAGGGAGGAGGGCTGTGGGCCGGCGGCAGGCTGCTCCCTGCTAATTACATCCAAGGTGCATGGGCTGCGGTCAGTGCTGCAGCCAGGCAGCCGCAGCTCCCTCTGCTCCTGGCCTGCCCAGAGCTCTCCAGCCAGCAGGATTCTACCTAGAGCCCCTGGCCCCACAAATTCACCAGAGCTGCTAAAAACAAATACAAAAATACAGTTGCTTCTCCTGCCTACTGCTCTGAAAAGAGAAAAACTACTGTACAACAGAGGGGGCAGCCACATTACCATTGGACTAAAACAACAAATTTACATGCTTTGCCATATAACAGGAGTCTGCTTTCTGGGCCCGCTTATTCATTAATTGCCCCTGGGGGAAATTCCTTCTGCCTGTTACTTACTTCCACAAGTCCTCTCAGACATGCCCATATCTCTACAGTGATCTTCATTTCTTGTTTAAAATGTGCTGCCTGGCCTTTGCTGTGGTTTCAAGCTGTGTTCCCAGTGGCATGCTAGCCAGCTGCTGAGAGGAGCTGAAGTCTTCATCCAGAAAAGAGCAGTGGGAGATCAGAGAAGGTAAGAGAGGGGAAACAACTGTGCAAAGGCCAGAAGAGTAGAAGGAGAAAAAGATCTTTTGAAGATACAGGGAAAACTGCTAGGGAGATAGGGAATGTGAAAGATTTAAAGCTAGAGAAAACCATACAGAATTAGGAAAGCCAAAGAGAAATAAGCCTGCAGCAATCCTACCTCAGGCTTGAGAAGTATTTCTGCTTCTCTTGCTCACCTCCATCCAGATTACCTTCTCTGCTCATGGTTTCGCTCCTCCCCTGTCAATGGCTCTACTGGAACAGCCACTGATAGCAGGCAGAAGCAGAACAGCTGAGCTATCCTATGCTCAAGTTTATTTCTAGGGCAGTGGCCCATTCCCTGCAAGACCAGTGGATGCAACAGATTTTTCCTGTCTTAAGAGCAGCACCTGCTGTTGGGTACAAATACTGCTGGTTTTGGCTAGCAAAACTGTTTTCCTTCATTAAACATCAGGCCCGAATTTAATGCTAAAATGCATCATTAAAAACTGGTCCAGAGGGAAACCATTCAGAAAAGCTTTCCATGGGGTTTAATGCAACATCTGAGGCCACTCAGCAATCCTGGCCTCACACTTTGTTGCTGGAATATGCTGACTGCAGTGCAGGTGGGCTGCTGCACTACTCGCCCTGCTGCTCTCCTGCTGATGAGCAAATTGTTTTTCTCAAATGAAGCCTGGAAAAGCTCTAAGGCCTTCTTCCTGCTTCTTTGTATCCCCACTCCCCAGCCCAGGTACGCAGCCAGGATCTTTGTTTATTATGGACTAGTCTTTTGCTGCTTTCCTTCCTGCCTTGCAGCTTGTGCATCCATTCACTTGCATCTGCACAGTGGCCCTGGGAGAACTCAGAGGACGCAGACCACATGGTGTAAGGAACAGCCAACATACCTGCTGCTGCCCTCTTCCCCCTTTCTTTCCTTGCCACTGGTTACAGCTTTCAGACAGGCTAGTTTAACCCTCTGTAAAAGTGCTCCTTAATCTGAGACTGTAAAAAGACCTAAGCTAAACAGGAAAACACAGCCCCTTCCTGTCCTCCCCCAGGCAAAGGAATAATGAAGCCAACAGGGTCGAGGCTTTCAGAGGAGAGAAACCAGTGACCTGCTTGGGCTGATGACGATGAACACCTTTGGCTGTGCAGTGAATGCTCCCAGAGCCTGCCTGGGGCCTCAGCTCCATCTTAATCTCTGACCAACGTCCAGTCGCAGGCATGCTTCCCAAGTTCAGTTCCAAATGATTAAGGAGATAACAATTAGCTAAATGTCAAACTATCTCAAGGGAGGAAATGCTCTCAGCTAACAGGCAGACTGGAACAATTCTGACCTGATGCTTTCGTCACACCACAGGACAGTGTCAGGCAAAACAGCATGGGAGTGGCTGACAAACCCTGGCCTCCTCCATCCAGCACCATGCCTAGAACTCCTGTTGGGGCAGGGAAGCTGCTTTCGTCGCACCACAGGACAGTGTCAGGCAAACCAGCACAGGAGTGGCTGACAAACCTTGGCCTTGAATGTTAGAATCTCTAACATTCTGTGATTCTGTGATTCCTCCATCCAGCACCATGCCTGGAACTCCTGTTGGGGCAGGGAAGCACGCAGGAACCCACTGCAAATATACTGATAACAGCACCACAAACTGTTTTTTGCAAGTATGAAGTGAAAGGCAAAGGCTGACAAGTTTTAAACTCTGTTTCCTCCCCTTTCAGGAAGGCAGCAGAATCAGCTGTTCTTGACCAGAGTCGTTATTTTTCCCAGGGGATGGGAACACAGCAGGGATCCACTTGCTCGCTTTCTTTTTTTTGTAACAGTGAAGAGTAAATCTAAAACCAGAAAGATAGGCACCAAACTCTTGACCATCTGCCAGCCCTGGATGAGTCCCATGTCTATGTGAGACTACTCTGCCCCTGTTTGGGGCTCCAGAGAAAAGCCAGACTCACTTGAGTGTTTGCCTTCTCTGACAAGTTTCAGGTGACAGGGGCAAAGCTTACACACACTGAAAGGATGTGTGTTTTCATTCTGTAGCCAGGATTTAAAGCCAAAAGCACACAAGCAATGACTGCCTACTTCTTACACGAGCTGCCACCACCACTTGTTTGAAACCCACCTGGGCAGTTCCGGAGTTCGGCCAACCTGCTGCCTTATCCTGCCCCCGTGTTGCTGTTCTTCAGTCCTTTGCTGTTAGAAGTTGTGAATGGCAGGCACGGCCGTGCACTGACAGGCAGGAGGGACTGTGCTCGTCCTCCTGCTCCTCCCCGCAGGCTCCATCCGTCCCTAGTGCAAGCAGCTGTGCTGGGCTCCTGCTCCACAGGTGCTCCGGTTGGCTCTGGGCAAGGGTCCGGTGTACAGTGTAGTGCACATCACCTCAAAGTTCCAGCCCCTGAAGTACAATCCTTTTGGTCATTCATATATTACAACCCTCTTTTTTTTTTTTTTTTTTTTTTTTTTTTTTTTTTTTTCCATTTTTCCCCCCTACCCCATTTTGTTAAAAAAAATAAAGTTTTTTGGGTGTTTTCAGGTTTTGTTTCTTCTGGTTTTCCTTCTTTCTTCTGAGCATGTGGGGAATGTGGTGGTCCACAGGACGCCTCTTACTGGATCCCTCGGAAGAGACACATGGCAAAGATCATGGCGAACAGCTGGGGAGGGGGAAAAAAGAGGGCAAAAATAAAATGGAGAACCACAAGAGATAGCTGCATTTTCCAGAATGGCAAATCCCTCCCTGGCCTCAGGACAATTCCCATCCCTCCCTCCTGCCCAGCAGTCAGCAGTGAAGTGAGGGGGCTCTTCCCACCACCCAGGAGAGGTAGTGGGAAAATGTTTTCTGGCTGCAAGGGTTTCCCTCCCTTCCTGGAACTGCCTGGGGCTGCAGCAGCAGCCTGGCTTAATTCCCAGCTGCCCTTGGTGTCACTCACAGGGCATCAGGCTCTGCACCCCACTGCCACTGCCCACGCACAGCAGGGCCTTCGTGGGGACTGCTGGGGCTCTGCCCAGCTCCCTCTCCTTTGCACAAGATGGGTGCTGGGGAAAGCACCCAGCATCGCGCTCCTGGGCTAATATCCTGTCTGGTGGAAGCCTGTTCCACAGGAACAACACCAAAGAACTAGATGCTCATGCTGGATAATGGAGATGCTCCTGGCCCAAAACATTTTCGGTCTCTAAACTAAAAGTTTTAAAGCAAGGCAGAGTCTGAGCACATTAACCAAGTGACACAACTTGCTGGGATGATGCTGCAATGGGGACTGGAATAATGTCAGGCCCTGGGGCAGGCAGTGGGGTCCTCGAATCCTCTGTGACCAGCGGGTCACAGCTGCAAACCCTGCGCCAGGGCCAACACGAGGCGGCACTGCAGGCTTGCAACAGAGGTTATTTCCCTGCCTCTTGTGGCAGGGGACCAAGCGCTGGGCTCTTCCTAGGCAATTAAGTCCACAAGCTGACAACCCACTAGCACTTAGCAGGAGCAACTCCCTGCCTCGCTGCTGGACATCCACCGACATTGGTTTTTTTCTTTTTATTCTAATCACACAATAGTACCTCAATGGCCAGCACTCCGATGGCCAGGGCTCCTGCAAGGTACACGTAGGTCTCAAAGGAGTTGAGGATCACAGTGTAGCAGCCCTAGGAAGGACAGAACACAGTGAGACACACCTAAGCAGCACATCGCGTCGTTCTTGCAGCACAGCCCTCATCCATACAAGGTGCTCCCAGATCCAGGCATCAAAAGCATGGCTCCCTCTCACTCCCACACCCAACCCACAGCAAGGGATGCAGAGAGCTGTGTGACAGTGCCAGGAAGAGGAAGGCTTTGCTGCAGTGGAATGGGAGTAACCCCCTCTGCACAAACCCTCACTGAGCAGGAAGAGAGAGGCATCCCCTGAGCAAAGCGGAGAGACCAAGCACAAAGGAAAGGGCCCTCTGGGCACATGACAGGCAGCTGAGGCTGACTAGGGATATGGGCCAAGGCAGGAGATTCCTGACTTGCATTTATTCCAGTCACAGCCAACAGCTATTTCGCATACTGGGACCTTTTTTTCCGAGCCTTCCCTCCATAGCAGCATGGATGAACACCTGATCTTCTAGATATAGGAGAACTAATGTCATGAAGAACTTAAGGCCATCCACTACGGCAATCTTTCCATCTATGCAGCACAGCTACCATCCTCTCTAAATGTAATTTCTTATTGCTCATACAATTAATGGCAGGTAGATCCTCTGCAAAGTTTTCAGGATGTTTTTGGATATCAACAGTTTATCCTGCCCTCAGTTTTCCCAGCCTAAAATTCCAACCCACCAGCAAAATTGTGCAGATAGGTCACACATAAAGAGAAAAGTAGACTGGAGTTTGTCTAATGTAAAAAGTACCTCTCGTGCCCACTAAGCACACACTACTAGTTCTGTCCATGCATCTGGGATGTTTCAATCACCTGATTTTTTGCATTTACACAAAAATAAAATGTCTGAAATGCAACAATGGCATGACAGTTATGTGCTGGAGTCAGACTCTGCTCATCAGGAGTGAAACAACCAGAAGAAAGCAAGGGAGAGCACAAAGGGAGTGAAGACTACTGGGGCAGCAGAGCTGTTAAAATCACTCTTTTGTCACCATGAGGCTGTTCAGCTCTGTTCATGTCATGTTTCCAGCCCAATTTTCAGGAGAAAGCATCCAGCCCAGCAACAAAATGTTGGGTGCCTGCTAGAACTCCCACCTTAACCCAACTTTCAGCATGCCTTGCTCAGTTGGCTAAGAACAGGACTGAGCACAAATGTACCAGTACTGCCCTACCAGCGTGGTTTCCCAAGAGCCTGACTTTGCTCCAGCAAAGCCTGAATACAGCCAGCAGTCCTCTGAGAGCGTCTCTCCCATTTGATATAAATGCCCCACTGAGTGTTGGTGACACTTGCTGTGCACACAGCTTCTCCCACCGACACAAGGCAGTGACAAAGGTTTACAGAAAATCTTCTCTTCCCATAGAAATGGGAGGCCTCAGTATCACCGCTCAGGGAAAGCAAAATTTTTAATCTGCTTAATCCCTGTTTCTCAAAATGCATTTCTTTCTCCTCCCTGCTGTTTCCCATCTCTCCATCTCTCTCTCTTCTCCCCATCAATTCACAGCAATCAGGCCTGGCAGATGCAGTACGGTGCTGTCTGCTATGATCTCTCACCCAGCGTGCCTTTGCCAACTGTTTCCAGCTGCCACACAAGGAACAGCTCACCCGCTGCCTCCAAACTCCTTTACTCTCTTCAACAATCTGCTATCAAGTGCTGACAAGAGGACCACTGCTTTGTCTGGAGAGAGAAGGAGGTTGCACACACAGCCAGTACAGAGTTCAGCTGGCTGGCTAATGCTGAGATGAACACAGTCAAGAACTTTGCTAGAAAGTTTCTGGAACCTCAAGTCTTGGGGAAAATGTAAGGGAACACAGCTGCTGGTAGTATCAGTGTCAATGACTTTACTCTGAATTGCCTTGTTCCAGTATAGCATGGAGAAGAATTGCTAAGTCAAGAGACCTGTCCAAAGAAATGCTTTCTTTCTACCATAAATAGTAAAAGGGCAGAGAAACACAGCCTTTGAACATGTCTCTTCCTTTGGGGAACAGACACACTTTTCTGTGGATGTTTAACCCTCAATCTCTTCATTGAATATGGTGTTGATGAGGAGTCTTTGTGACCTAAACTGGAGCTGCTACCGCAGCCAGTAAGAGCCAACTCCATTCCATCCTCACCTGTGCTGTCTTGCCAGCTACTTCTCAGAGACAGTACTAACCTTTGAGCCACAGTAAAACTTCACATTAACTTCTATCCCACTTCTTAACCCCCTGGGAAAAATCTCTGTATTTCTGCAGATACAGCACAGACTTAGTAGCACACACAAGGAAAGGGGATTTGCAGAATCAGACCTATCCATGACTTCAGACATTGTTAACAGCATAAGTGTAGTTACGAGCTCAGCACAACCTGCCACCTTCACAGGTAGGTAACCCGTGGCTACCACAGCCACCCTCTGCCTGCTGTGAAGCTCCTTCTCCTGCCATATGGCTGCCCTCACCTGTCGGTTCTGAAATATCTCGTTGCCTGCAAGACAGGATTCCCTGTTCACAAACATCCCCTCCCGGCTCTGGAGCTTTCGCAGGCAACAAGCCTCCGGTATTGTCTCTTCCATAAGCAAGTGTGGAAGACGAGGGACAGCTTCAAAATCTTCTGGTCCATTCACTCCGCAACAGGCAAACTAGGGAGAGGAAAGGAAGACAGAGTTTACGCTTTGCCCTGGAAGAAGATACCAGAAATCTCCCGAAGACCTATTTTTGCAGGGATCAAAGCTATAGACAAAGCACACACAGAACAACTGTTGTTTCCGAGGAAGCAGGCTGCACTTGTACCTTGGAGCTTCTGTTTCATCAAAGCCTCTTTATAAAGTCCCACTGTTCCCATGTCACACTGTAGGCTCTAAGGGAATATTGCCATGAGCTACACAGGACTTTGGAGCACATCCAGAATGACTTGCCTGAGATCACCCAGCAAGTCTGTAGAAGAGCCAGAGGTGCAATCCAGGCTCCTGACTGCCTGTTTTCCCCAGAGCTAATGGCCAGGATTGTTCCTGCTCAAAGGCACTGCTAGGTGATCCAAGAATGTTCCCTTTTTAGGATTCAAGTCAGGTCCTTTTTAAGGATTCAAGTCAGACTCTGTCTCCTTTCAGTCACCAAAAGGAAATGTCTTTATTAAAATCCTGAATCAGCATGAAGGGCAGCAGTCATCTTTTTCTTTCAAGATTAAAATTGACTTTTTGTCTGCACAGCCTGACATCCTACTCTTCACTCACAAACAGTTACAACGTGGGCTGTGCCAAGCACAAAGTTCACATGTGCATACAGAAATACAAGCACGCAGAACTTCTTGCAGCAGGCAGGAAGGAACAACCTGTAGTAGAAAAATTCCAACTCCATTTTTAATCTGCCTGATTAGCACTGTAATAACAAAGACAATTTCGATGGTGACTATTTCTACATTGAAAATATTCCATTAGGCCACTGCTGCCTCATCTGTCACCTCCCAACTCACTTCACAGGAGGCAGTAAGAAGCCATTAGCTAGCACCAGTTCTGGCTGCTGTTGGCTGAGAATAGTTTTGAAGCAGTCTCCAAGGTGAAGGGTCTGGGGTAAATGCAGGGAGATTCTGGCCCTTTGGTTACAGGCAGCTCCATGTCTCTCTGTGTCCAGTACTAAAGCTGGGGGTACCCCAACAGCTCAGATGCCTGGGGCTTGGGCAAACCATAACAGCTGACAAAGTCACCGTGAGCATCTCTCTCAGCACCAGCTTGCTCCGGGAAAGCCTGGCTGCCAGACAAACCACCACCTCCCTCCTACCGCTGCCACATGCCCCAGTGCTACACTTGACACAGCGGGGTGGCTGGAGCAGGCTGAGCCCAGGAGGTGCTGGCTGAGCACGGCATTAACGGTGCCAGCAGCACGGGACCAGCACGGCCTGACTCACCGTGATCATAACAGAGTTCCAGGTGGAGGAGAAGACATCTGTGTCGTTGTTCCTCAGGTAATGCTTCTTCAGCTCCTTGGTGAAAAATTCTCTTGTCAGCTGAAACACACGGAGACAGGTGGAAATGCAAAGGGTTACTGCCAGCATCTCTCTTCCAAGCATTTCTCAAAGCTCCCTGCTGTGAAGGCTGGGGGTTGGCTGGTTTGATTGGTTTGGTTTTCTTTTTTTGCAAACCTCAAAGGAGAGACAGGGGAAAAGCCACTGACTGAGCCATAACCATGCCCAGAGTGTATGGTACTCATTCAATAAAACTGCTCATTAAACATCAGGGACTGAATTACATTTATATTTGTAAGATAATGCTTACATTTAAATGTTGGTGGGTTTTGTTTGCTTATTTATTTTTAATATGGAATATTTGAAAGCGTTTCATAAGTTGAAACAAGACTAAAACAGATTTTAGAAAGATCTTCAAATCCACATCCAAATAGTAGCTTAACTTACTGTACTTCCTGAAGTCTGCAATTGAGACATGATTTTTCCCTCAATTTTCATTCTAAACCAGTTAGCTTCCAACTAACGTCGGGAACTTTGAATTTACTCCCATGTATAAGAAAGCAGAATCAGACCCTAATACCAAATTCTGGGGAAGAAAATGGAATTAAAACACAGGGAATTAATATTAAATGTTCAAGTCAACTTACAAATAAGAAAAAAAAAAAAAAGATTATTTCCTGACAATGCTTTGGAGTACCTTAACTCACACACATGAAGAAAAGAAATCCTCACTGTATGTCCAGTGTTTAAATAATTCAAACATTTTTTCCTAAAGTCAACAATAAAAACTAATGGAATTTCACTTACTCCTGTTTACAGTTACAGTAAAATAGAAAAACCAAACCAACATTTCTGCTCAGACTCTCCTCAAAAATTCTGACACCTTGAAATTACATCTACACAGGATCGCTCTCTGGAGGATTAGTAAGTACGCAAACTTAATAGTCCTGATAAATTGAGTGCTCTGACTCAACCTTGTGCCCCTTCTATCACTTCAGGATGAAAACTTCAAGGCATTCCCTCTTCAGGTTCCCAGTAGGCCCTGACTTGTGTGGTCCCCTGTCTGAAATACCTTTTGATTTGTGATCCTCACAGGCACAATCTCTATGCCAGCACAAAGCCTGGGTGAAATGGGCTGGACTCAGTTGCCTACAGCATTACTCTAGTGTTATGTTTTTGCAGGATTGGGAATTAGGCTGCCTGAGAAAGAGCTTTTTTTCTTTTTTTTTTTCTTTTTTTTTTTTTTCCTCGTTGTTAACACAGCAGTGCATATGCACTAACATATCCTGCTATGAGTTGGTTTCAGGTTCTTGATATGCAATGTGAAATACCACACATACACATCCATATGTATAAGATGTATGGGTGGGCACAAAAACACAAGCACAAACTTGGCTGTTTCCTTTGTAACTGTGTCATAAAACTTAAGGAAAGGCAAGGAGGCTGTGGTGATTCTTCAGAAGAGCCAGAACACCACTTAATATTGACTTCTCTTTTACAGGTACAAACTAAGGGAAAATTTAATGACTACATCAATACTGGGCAAAACTTTGTCACAAAGACCTGAATGGCATAGGCAGCTAAATCTCATTACCTTTTAATGAGATAGGAACGAGATAGGATGCTAAGTCCCTAAGTCACTTAAATGAGACAGATTTTATCTCTCTCTCTCTTTTTTTTTTTTTTTGCTTTCAAATATTAAAATACCAGAGCATCAGAAAGGAATGGCATTCTCCTTTGAGAATTTGGTGCACTGAGGGAAGGCTAGGTTAGAAGATGCTGAAACATGTCCTCGGTCTTCTCCTTTCCTTCCCTCTCTCTGCATACTTCATCCACCCAGCATCCTCTCCTGCAGAGACAGCAGCACATTTTTCTGATGCCTGTCTGTTTCTGAAGCATAGGCTTTGAAACTGATATTACACTTGGTAATAATCCCAGCCGGCTGCCTTTGGCTGGGTCTAAAACAAAAGAGTCATTTAAATATAAAGTGAAACCTTTATTTTGACAGCAGCAATCCCAGAGGAAATTGTTCAGAGTTTGTGTGCGATTTTTACTAGACTTGGCCCAAAACAAAGCCTAGTGCTGGAAGGGTAAGTCTGCCAGGAAAATAACTGATTCCATTTTGCTGCTCCTAAACTGTTTGTCCTGAGCAGAAAAATGTTAAAAATCAGTCAGCAGAAGTGTCTTTATTGTTTTTAAAAATTGCCGACAAAGGAGGACAAAAGTCAGAAAGACGGACCCACACACGTGTCCACGGCCCCCTTGCTGAAGCTATGTCTGTGCACACGGAGCACTGTGCAAATACTGTTCAGAAGGGAGCAAAGGACCTGGAAGTGAAACAGGATCTTTCACACATGCCTCTGACACGGCAGGTATGTCAGCCATGGCCATGAGCAGTAAGGAGGCCCCCAGTTCTTTCCTACCTGTTCTGGGGCACATGCATGCGTACATTTACACACCAGTGAATGAAGCAGAGCTGTTTTGTCATGGTGGTTCAAAAAGTAGCTCAGATGGGATAACTGCAGCCAGGTGAAGGGAGCGTATGAAAATGAGGGCATTTCTATGCAAGCCAGGTGTGCCAGCACCAGGCAGGAAGCACACAGTGCAACGTCCCTAACACCGAGTGCTGAGCAAAAAGCTAGCTTTGCAGCATCTGCATGGAAAACATGGCACATCCTGCCCAGCTCCACCTGCCTGTCGTGTGCCAGCACTCCTGGCACAGTGCAATGCTTGTCAACAGTGCTGCACTTCTCTCATCCACAGTGCCTCCCAGTCAAGAGCCTCCAGATGCTTGACCTAGGAACGGCTGGTGCATTTTCTTCAGTTTTTGCCTCATGTCTGCGAAAACAGAGGTATCAGAAGCCAAAGCAACTTGTCTTTTAAAAATGTAAAAACTGGGGATGAAAATGTAAATGTCATGACTTTGTCCAGAGTCCTGCCACTGGACTCACCTGTCCCTACCATACCGCTTTCTTGCTTGCTAAGACAATTCACCAGGTCTCTCACATGGACATGCATACGCTGTCATTAAAGCACAAACACATTTTGAAGAGAATCTCCCTCAGCCACACAAAGTCCAGGCGTGGTCATCCTGTCGCACAGAAAGCCTGACGAAGTGTCCAACATCCCTCCAGGGTTTTTCCCATCCACAGCTCTGTGGGGTGTATCAAGAGCAAATCCTGAATGCAAGTCAAATCACTCTTCCATGGGCTCTGGTAATGCCTCTCTGTTGTTCATGGAAGACGTTATTTACTGAGAGTGAGATAACCTGTGTACTAGAATGAGGTTCTCTGCTGCCCCAAATCTCATTTACAAAGGAAGAGAAACCCTGGTATTCCCATACCAATTAACCACAGCCTTCCTCTTCAGAGACTGCTTTAAAACAATTCTTTGGGACTCCAGTGGGCCTTGCAGAAAACACTAACACTGCTTTCACTCACCCCACCACCACACTGTGCTTCACTGATTCTTTCTCTCATGGCCAATCTCTGCAGAAAACATCTCTTTCCTCCCTTACTTTTGTGTCTTAATTTCTCTTACTCCCACAACTATTAATAATTTAACTCCGCTGAGCGTTGGGGAGCTAGTTTGCATGTAAAACTATACAAGAGAAAACTGCACTAAACATTACCTAGAAAACAAACACAGCGTATCCTTTTCTTTTGTCTAATTTTATACACCCAATGCGGCCACAACCGTAGGGACTACTGCAATGACCATGTCAGGAAACCACCTGGCAGGTCTCCAGGAAATCAAGGTTGCCTAAATGTGCACTTAGCACTGCAAGTCTTGACAGTAGCTCCTTGTTTTGCAGGGAAGAGAAAAGCACATCTGAACCTGACCTTAAATTGATACTATGACGACTTCTTCCTGACATGGGGTCACTGAAAGATCACCCCCCTGTTCCCACATTCTGTCCAGCTGTCTAGCCTCACAACAACCCAAAGATGTCAGCAAAATTAGCTACATGTAGTTACCAAACCAGAGAAGCTACCACATAAATATACAGCAACAGCAAAGCAAGATTTTGTTCAGAAGAAACCTTAAGAGAGGACAAACCACACGAATTTTCAGACTGAGTTTAACTTCTGGGTAGAGCCATCTCCAACTGTCGGGATTCTGACGTTCTTCATTTCTCCCTTTTCTGTCTTTCCTGTCAGTCATTCTGACAGAGTGGGAACTGGTGACGCAAACAAGGAGACGAGCTCAGGAAAGCCAGCAGAAGAGCTTGTTCTCCTTCAGGTTTTGACTCACAAAACATCACCAGATGTCACAGAAGTCTACAATAATCACTGTGATCTTATCTGCGAGCACCACACCCTTATATCCCCCACGGGAACGGAACATCCCGATGCTTTGCAAGACCCTTGTGGCTGAGGGAAGAAGGCACAGCCACTCCACACACAGCACACACTGAGTCTGTCCATTTTTTGTGCCTGTTGCTGTGCCACCACTCACAGGGATTGTTATCTCCTCCACGAACACCACACCTGGGTCTGCAGGGCAGCACAGCGCACAAAGCCCCACTACATGTGTGGTCTGCTGCTGGTGTTGTACCAAAGGAATTTTCTAAAAACTCCTAGCAGCAGGGCTGTAATGACCAGAGCACACCAGACCCCCCATACTGCAATCTATTTGCAGAGCTGTAGCTATTCCCACAGAGGCACAGCCTCAAAGCCTGAGCTGTAGCCCACACCGTGCACAAAGTGCTGCTCTTTCCCCACTCTGCAAATCTGAGGCAAAGACAAAAGACCATTGGCTTATAAAGAGGAAAAAAAATCCTCCCACCACCTCTCCCCAGACCATCTTACCATACAAACACCACACTGCTTCGCCGTGAGCTTCGTAAGTCTTAATTCTTTGCTTACCAAAATCTCTTTATATGAATAAAACTCAGACTATATCCCAGCTCAAGAAAATCAAAACCATCATCATTTTACAAGGTCCTCCTTTGCTCACGCTACATTTCTGTGATGATCAATACAGGCAATGTGTAAGCTCTTTTACTACTGGCAGATGCCAAATAAACAAAATTAAAACAAAGTCACTAGTAACCACTATTACTAGATCATGTTTTTTCACAACCATTACTCAGAGTCATATTTCAGAAGTGGGCTGCCTCAAGAAGGACAGACCTAGTTCAGTCCAGCTCTTCTCTGTGCAAGCGGGGATGCGAAAAAAAGCACTAACTCCTGCAGGTTTGAGAAACAAGTGAGACCACACTTACTATAGTGTAGGAGGGGGATGATGGGCATATAATAACTTGCACAGCAGCAGTGTAGAGAAAGGCTAGATTGAAGCTGTGGAGAGAAAGACTAGAAGTTTGTAAGCAAGGCAACATGCAAGAGAACCACTGAAAGGACACGGAGGGACTCAGTGCAGGCTAGGGGACATACAGGCAGAATTGAGAGGCATCTGGCAAGTATCAGAACATGAAAATTCAAGTAGAAAGAAGATGCACAAGAGAGTTTTTGCACTGCAGACAGAGCAAGCATTGGTTCTGCTGGGGAAACAGGAGGTTTCACTATTAATATTAATACTAAACACATGCTATACTGTAAAAAGAAAATAGTTGCTTTTAACCTTAATGTGACTTTATCATAAACTTTTCCCTGATGGAATGTGCAGCTGTTTTAGCTGTGAAGGAATTGAAAAGAGTAAAAACCTCAGGATCTAGGTAGTTCCCCAACATATACCCTTTGTACATAACCCATCCACCTGGCACATGCCAGCCTAGTTAGTATTCACTGGCTTGCTGGCAGTTCTGCAGACTGAAGGTAGTAACGAAGCAGGTTTGTTGGTATTTGAAACAGCCACTGTGCAAATGAATCGGCCACTAGCTAACACCAGGCTCCAGCTGGGTACAATCCCACTGGGGCTCAGAGTTTGCCCACCATAGGATACTTACATTTTCTCTGAAGATAAAAGCCAGGATTGCAGCTGAAAGCTCCACCAGGAAGATTAACAAAATAAACATGAAGAACTAGAAAAGAAAAAATATACGGAAAAAAAGAGACATACCATTATGTGTGTACAATAGGAAAACAAGTTTTGCAAGTCACCAAATAGATGGACAAAATAACCAAGGAACCTTTTTTTTCCAATCAACTTAAAAAAATCTATGACACAATAAGCTGGGGTAATCACAGCCCTCCTTTGATCATGTCACAGGACATGGGAGCTCGCAGTGCATTTTGCCATGTTCTAATGGGTAAAGTGGATAAGGCTACACAGCCCTTAGAATCCCCTGATGTTAAATCCGCACCAAGTTAAAAAGTGAAAGCCTGCTTTGAAGGAAAGTGTTACATATGACTGTGTAGATGCTCATATAGAGTTAAACCATCCTGACACAGGGGAATTGATGCAGGTACCACATGCATACACGTACATATGCACACCCTTGCTCATCACAACCATAAACAGCTTTCCTGTAATATAACCAGGTCTCATTTTGTGTGGAGGAAGGTAGTGGGGACATGTACCAAAACAGTTACACCTGTGATCAAAAATGGAATCTTTTTAGAGTCCACTTCAGTACAAAATTAGCCTTGGTTAATAATATCCCCCTCCACACAACAGAGCTGCACAGAGTACATTAGTTTCTCAGCTGCTATGAAATAACAGAGCTATAGGGTGATATGGTACCCTTACACTGAGAAAACACAGTAAAATGTGGGGGGAGAAAGGGAATCTGATGACTTGCTTCCACACAGATAGCTGGACACTGCAACTAGCAGCCAGGTCTCCCACCAGGCTGTCACCTGAGCCACTCCTGCCTGAAGGCAGCATGAAAGCTGGTCCACAACTTGAGGTACAATTCAGGGAAGAAAACAAGTGTTGAAGGGAACAAATCTCCCAGAGGAAGAACGCACTTACTGATGTCAGAGAGCTCATGTCTGAATCTCTTTTTAGGGCTGATTCTAAGTTACACTCATGCCTCACAGCAGTTTGATGCTGTTTCAGCCCATAACAAACACTTAAAAAAACAGGCAGGAATGTGTCCTCTAATGTCCTTCAAGCATCAAATGTTGATGTTGAGGAAACCCAAGGGGAACAGAACACAAAGTGGTGAAGCTCACACGCTCTCCTGAAATGGCATTTCTTACTTCTGCTGCTGGAGACAGAATACTAGCTATGAAGGACTGCACGACTGTGTTAGATGGACATTTTCATGATCCTACAGTCATACAAAGGAGTTACCAATAGAGAGACATTTGAAATCCTCCTAAAATTTAAGGATCCCAAGAATTAGACCACAGGCTAAGACGATTTTACCAGGCTAAGTGACAGTTCGGAAATGACGTCGGGTTTTGGCACCATGTGAATGAAGAACTCAGTAAGACTGCATCATAGGGAAGGTAATAACTGCAGTACAAACGGTTGAAGCAACAAGTAGAAATAAACACAAAGAAAAGTTTTTCTGTATGAGAAGGCTATTGAGGGTCCTTCTGAAACAGAAGGAAGGCAGATGGGGCCAGAAGTGCAATTAAGATCCCCAAGCAATGATTTATAAACAATGTATGGAATGCCACGCACCATGTATTTTGGTAATGGAGATAAAATTCAGACTACCTAACTGGAATGGGAAAATGTTCTTTTGGTGTCAATTACCAGAGCTGTAAGCGATTTTTCCCCACTGGAAAAGTGAACGCATTACCCTGTCCCATTTCTCTTCCTGCCTCTGCAATGGAAACAAAAGAAAAGGATCCCAGGCTCAAATGACAAACAAGGCAAGTCAGATGGACAGGGACTTCAGTCTGCTCAAAGAATGCCGTTGCCTGCTTTGCTGAACTAGTTAATTCCATAATTTATTCTTACTGCTAGAGTTTCATGTGCGGCTTCTTTTTTTCCTGCTCAGGGACTGTTTTGCTTTTAATTTCACCATAGGAGGGCAAAGAACAAGTGATGAGGATGAACCATTCTTTGCAAATCCACATCATCATCCATCAAGGGATCTCAGCATCGTCACTAAGAGGTCTAAGGTGGTGATCAAGTGATTAATCCCATCACCTTGCTAATTGCATTTCATTTACTGATTACTGGGAGATACAGTTCAGCAGAGCTCCAGCACAGCTCTGTGCAGAAGTAGAAGCAGCCACCCCCAGATTATGTCTGATAAGCTTCATTATCATTCCCAAACTGATTTACCCCTACATTGTGCAGTTTGCATTATGGATTTGAAATAGATACTGTAGAAAAAAACACGAGCAGCCATTGGGACTAATGAGAAAAAGGAGATGGATCATCAGTGTTTCAGAACTTGCTCGCATTCTGCATTGTAAGGAAAGACTAAATCTGCTTACTATGTTTTGCCTCACAGAATTAAATTAAGCAATTACTGAAATACAAGAGCACTAAACAGCCAACTGGTCCGCGCAGTGCATGGGGCACAGCAGCCTCACATTCAAACATGTGCCTGAGACCCAGCTTTTGAGAAAAGGCACCTTCCTCATCCAAGGTCAGGGTCTGAACATCCTTACAAGAGGGGTCTCCTGTTTTGGTCAAAACCCTGTCTCAGCTCCTGGTGACAGCTCCATATTTGTCAGAAGCTTCCACAGATCAATGTTTTACATTTCTTTTTTCACAACACATCTATTGCTCCAGTTTCAGCAGTGCTGCTCCAGAAAGAGCAACCACTGCCTTCAAACTGAAGGACACACATTTTCATGCTGAGAACTTTTAGGGGATACTGCATCTATTTTACAATAGTGCAAAACAGGACATCTGCACTTGCAACTAAGCCAAATCAAGCTAACACAGACTGTTCTTGTTGCAAACCTGAATTCAGTCTCCTGGGGCAAAATGAAAAATACATATACATATTTGCGCACATTGTGTTTTGTACACTCAGGAGCACTGTGGATTCTGATTTTTATGGTGTTCTTTTGCAGTCGTGGGGTCTTTAGGACAATCCAGAATTTAGCCAATCATCAATTTGCAAGCCAACATTTGTCACATTTTGCAAGCCAAGTCCAAATGCTGGGAAATCTAGAAACACTTCACAGCCTTGTCCTTAATGCAACATGCTAAGCTTCACAGTTATTTTTTGCTGGTGGTGGTGGTGGTGGTGAGTGTGACTTGTTTCCTTCCAAAAGGCAAGCAGCCTAAAGTAAAATAATGTTGTTTGTTTCTTTCCAAAAGACAAACAGCCTAAAGTAAAATAAAAGGCCTTGCAAACACAGAAGCCAGAACCTAGAGAACATACATGTGTGCATCTGTCTTGTCCCTTCTATCCTCTATTTACATTTGGACTGAAAGCTTCACATATACATTATGCATCACTGTGAAATCTCACTCAGGCAGCTCTGGCTCATCAATTCTTTAACAACTTTGAGGGAGGACCTGATTTGATCCGGCAACTTCTCCCTAAGTACCACCCCTAGAGCCTACCACTCTCAGTTCTGCACGCGTGTTTCCAGTCTCACTGGCGTATGCTCATGAATGGTTTGCCTCTCCTATGCCTAAAATTTACTCCCACCAGACTTCTGGTTTCACAGACCTTTCATGCATTTTAAGGCTAGCTGCTGTAGCCCCCTAAAAAGCAGAAATTAGCAAACTATCTCTCTTCACTTTGTATCAGCGTAGATCACCCCGCGAGTGCTTTGCTGCTGTTGGACATGGGATGATGGCAGGTTATGAGAGCTGACCTTGACACCAGAAGCCCTGTGAGACCTGACTGAGCTGGTAATTCCTTACTCAGAGATTACTTTGAGTTCCTGCTAGTTCCAGAGATTACTTCCAGCCCATTTATGTCTCACATTCCAAGTATGAAATAAAATAATAATAAAACTAACTAAATAAAGCAGCAGGGCTCAGAATGATTTCTGTGAGTCAGAAAAGTAATAACAACAAATTTGAATGCACCAGAGTATGAATAAAACACCAGGAGGTATACTCAAACTATGGAGCAACTCTATTGACTTCAGTGATGCTAAATCAGGAAAGAACATGGCCCAGAAGTCCCTTCCTCCAGCCAGACCCCTGACCTGTACGCAGCGTATGCGGTCCCAACTGAAAATATCTCTCTCCCATTTGCTTGCAATCAGTATTTCTTATCAAACATAACTTCAAGTTTCTTAATCTGATTAGGACAGGCTTTGGAGTAAATTTAGGCTCATTGGGCCTGATTCTTCACATTTTCTGAGGTTCCTTTGGGCAGATTTCCCTGACTTCACAGGTGATATATTTAATTTTCTGATTTGCTTCTGAGATGAGTAACTAGAGATCAAATCCACAACGGTTTCTAGAGAAGAGCTCTCATGCACAGATTATGAATTCAAAGGGTGGGCAAGTCAAGTGGTAGAGAAAATTCATCTCAGTGGAACCAGGTTGATCTCTAGGAAAAAATGACTTTGCTTTTAAGAAAGTGGACTTTCCCATTCTGTTCTGAGACAAGCCTCTTTTGCACTGTGAAGCAGCTGTGCAAGATAGAATCATAACAAAACACTGTAAGATCAAGATCTAAACAAAAATAAATAAAAACAAACCCACAGACTCTGGGGGAGAAACAAAAGGTCACATTTGACAAAAATGAGAAATAAAACTATTGAGCTTTGTGTTTTGGCACATAACTGGCAATGTTTTCCAATAACAGATAATGTCAGGAAACCCTGCGTTATCAGAAATTATGGTGGAGGTCAAAAAAAGTTACTTTAGAGGCTAGCTCTCTGTAAGTATTACCTGATGGCCGCATGGGCTGAAATTTAACTGTGTCGTTCAGGGGAAAACCTGTCTGAAAATAACAAATCTGGTTCATTTTAGGAGGAGAGTAGGCTGCATAAAGGACTGACCAGCTACTGAGCGCTGCAATGCAAGGCCACCACCAAGTTCTGAGCTGGGCATTTTTGCTGGCATGGGGGGCACTGTTACATAGATGCTCCCCTCTGTGAACCAGAGATAAATGGAACTACAGGTGGAGCTAACAGTTTTGGATGGACAAGAGTGAACCGTTTTTGATCGCTTTATAAAAGCAATAAACCGAACCTTTTTGAGACAGAGCCTGAGTAAGTCAAAATACAGTCCCAGACTCCACACTCACTGGGCTCAAGCCTGGTGCACGGAAGAAGCCAAATCTCTGTATCTCTAGCTGCGTGTAAAAGTGCCCTAATTCTATTTAATATCTAAGGAAATAATGGCTGCAAAAATGGACACCCATTTATGCTCTTAGCGCAGCATCATCTATCTAGCAGAAGAGTTACCCCCATTCTTGGGAAACACCAAAAGGCAACAGAAAGTGCAAGGACACTTACAAAAAGCAGGAGGCACTTGTTCTCACGGATAGCACCACAGCAGCCGAGGAAACCCAGCAGAAAGAGCATTGCTCCCATAGCCAGCATGATGTACGCTCCTGTGAAGAGCAGAGGGTTGGCAGCCACGATCTCTCGAAAACCTGTTGGATCCACGATGACCCAGATCCCAACTCCTAGCAGGCACGCTCCTCCCAGCTGTCACAGCACAATGAGAGGGAAAAAAAGGTGACAGGTCAACATAAACAGCTGCTGGGGGAGTACCGCATTCATCTGGAGAATCTATGTTTCTCTGTGGCAAACATTCTCTGCTGAGCAGGTGACTGCTGACATGCTGCTCTCCGTGTCTCTTGCTCACTAAATGAAACATTTGCAGCATCTTTTTTTCTTAACAAGTCACTTCTGTTGATTCCCTGCCCAATGCTGAAAGACTGTGTCGTGAGTCACTGCCACACTTGCAGGGGAGGGCCCAGTGAAGTGGCACACGGGATCCCTCTCCACCACAGAAGGCACCTCAACCCACTTGGGGCAGGGTGCCTGGGTGCTCCCACCCTTCCCACCAAAGACAAGAGCAACATGGGTCACCAGGAATGACTCTACACATGGCAGGAAAATGGCTGTTTCCTAGTGAAAACCTCAGCAGGGCGCCCAGGACTAGATAACAATTTATTCGTCATTCAAGGATAGACCATGTACACCACAGCTTTCCCTCTGGTCTCCCTTGCCAAGGACAGCAGTGACCACTGGGCTGCCTTGCTAAATGTCTCAGAACCTTAGGATGCCATTAAAGAAAAAAAAAAAAAAAAAAAGCCTTTGTGATTGCTAGAGCAAAGCTGAGGGGATCTTTTGTGGCTACTTCACCAAATTATACTCTGTTCTGATGGGGAGTAACAGGCTGTTGCAAACAGAAGGATTCAAGAGAGAAAGTGGATTCCAAATACTTACAAATATAAAGAAATTGAAAAGAAACATCAGGTACTTCATGCAGCTCAGACAGTCACCCTCCATGGTCTTCAGGCTGCTTGATCCAATTCTTCCTGCAAACACCAGCACTACCTTAGCACACTCAGTTTTACCTCAGTTGACACAGACCTATTTCCATATGTATTCCCCCCAGACCCTGTGGAGTTCATTATACAGAAGAGCTCATTTTTTACCTGAACAGGGTACAATAGCACAGGCTAATAAGAGATAATGATCACTGCTAATTCCCTTTGCATTCTTCCAGCTGCAGAGGAGAATGCAGATGGGATGAGGAAGGCTGCAAGACAAGAAGCTCTGGCTTTGCTTGCAGTGTGAAATGCTGTGGTAAAAAATCCTTCTGCAAATGAAGGCTATTTTTTTTTTTCCAGTCCCTAAAGCCCCTCAAGTCGAAGAAGCACTGAACACAACTGGCTACTTCACATCAAGGAAGAAGGTCATACCAACACGGGAGCCAGAAGCTGGGTCCATTGGAAAGACTCACAAACATGCATTTTGGACAGCTAGCTCCATGCAAACTTCCTCTACAGAATGAAGCCACACAAACAAGGAGAATATTTCTAGGGAAACATTCAGACATTTAGAAGAGTTGGGCTGGGAATGACTGCAGTATGTGACTGAGGGAGGGCTCGAGGAGGCCATCCTCAGTTACACACATTGGGGCACATCACCTGCTTGCCATGCAGTGCGAGATGTTACTGTGCTGCTCAGTCCTGTTGCTCAACCCCTCATCCTCCACAAGTCTTGCAGGCAGAGCCTGTGGATCAAAGCTGGTATGTTTTCAATCACAGGAAAACAAAATGCCAGTTTTGAATCTCGATACGCAAACTGCTTAGGGCAGTATTTGTATTGGAAGAGCACCTAGAAATTTTGACCAGGTGAGGCTACACTGGAAGAACCATTTCTGTCCGCAAAAGCTTGTGAAGTGACTGTGTCTCCTGATATGCAGTTATACCACCAAGCACCGAATAGGGACAGACAAATGAATACATGAAGCAGTAAAATTTTCACTGAAGCAGAAACTAATGCAGTCACTGCACCTTGCACAGATGGAAGCATACATATGCAAACACAGACGCACAATTTTGCTAAGCTCTCTAGAGAAGCCCTCCTGAAGCCCACATGCTTCTTAACCTCTCTCTTCCCCCTTCACCACAGTGAATGTTATTCCCAAAATAGACCTGCATCCAGGTCTATTTGCTGCTAGCAAAGAACATTTAATCCACTCAAAAGAAAACAAAACCAAACCAACAGAAATTTTACAATGCTTTCATCAGATCAGAAATAAAACTCTTCCTTTCACTCCTTAATTGTTTTTGTTAGTCCACAAAACTTGGAAGAGCTGTACTTTCCTCTCTGGCCATGAAAACTGCTCTGCTCTAACCAAAGGGCTGAGAAAACCCCAAGGCAGGCTGCGCTCCCAGCAAGCGGCTGCAGACGTGAACAGCCAGATTCATACCACGTGTTTGCTGGACTCTAACTTGGTTTAAAAATCAGCACAGTTCCTTCCCAGTGGCAAAACAGGCAGTGACACGAATGGTGCAATATAGAAGCTGGTGTGGACTACGGAGACTATGAACAGCAGCTCTTCCTCGGCAAAGCTCCTTGCCTGGGGCTTGCCTGGCCTCCTTGCCAGCTCCTTGCCAGTAGCTGCCTCTGCTGGCCTGGGACAGCCCAGGGCTGGTAGAGGAACCCCGAGTGCATCCGAAAAGCCACTTTTGTAGTCAACCTTATTTCTGGAGGAACACAAACTTGAATCTGAACCTGAGAATAAGGGCAATATTTTTCTCTACAGTGTTTGTTTCCTTCTACCTCCTATATCCAACTGCTCTACCTAGACTGAATCAGAGCTATGGCTGTGAACGCAGGAGATGGAGTGGGGCACAGAGCTCTTATGTTGGCCTCCATAGAGGAGGTGCCCATGGCTCCCTGAGGGTGTTTAAAGCCATGTTTGCCAATCTTCCAGAGAGAGGAGATCTTGGGATACAGAAGGGTCAGGAGGTAGAGGGGGAATTCCTCAGTTTAATGGAAAAGGTGAGCCTCCAGTTTCACAGACCCATGAAACTTGACACTACAGTAGAGACACTACAAAAAGACAGATGGATCGACAGAATACCGGTACTTCAAGAGCCCCAGAACTAGCAGCATCCAGAAAAAAACCGACAGCTAAATCTCACCCTGTTGGCCACAGCCTGAAAATTTTCAGAGAAACTTCCAAGTCCTGCTGCCTTGAGCACCCACCCACGTGATCTATATTGTCATTGTCCTAGGCAAAAAATAGATAAAAAGGAAACCAGCCCAGCCGTATTGTGCCATTTTGCACCATGCACACTCATCTCACTGCAGAAGCATCCAGATGAAACACATGCTAAGCAGCAGCAACTCCGGAGTCTAATCCTGTCCTGCTGCTTTGCAGAGTTGATAAATCACACTCCTGCCTTATTTCACTATGCATGTCTGGGTCTGCTTCCTCTGCAAGATGAGCGGGCTCCCTTGGAACAGCTCTGATTCACATGTCTTTTCAAAGACAAACCTAAGTTACAATTCCCTGGATGCTCCTTTCCTGCAGCTCCTGGGAATGTTAAAATGTTTTCTAGATGTGAGCTGGGAAAGGAGACTGAAGTCTTTTGAGCAATCAGGTCCTGAAAACATGACTGCCAGGGCTGGCAGGGCCATGCAGTCACAGTCATCTGGGAGCAGTAGAAACAAACACACACTCAGCTTTGACAAGTGAGAGCTCCCTTGTTTGCCTGGGTCAGAAATTGTTCCTGGCGGTGCTGCTGGGCTCAGATTTGTAACTCCTAAAATCACCATGCTTCACACGGCAGAGAAACAAATTAGTGCAGCCCTGAGTGACTGCCTGAGTACTGGAACCTACAGCTCGGGGACACCCGCACACAGCAGCGTGATGCACCCCTTCCAATTTCTTCTGGGTACACAGATTCCCAAACTGCACATGAAAGCTCACCATCTGATTGAAACAGAGTGAATCAACCAAAAGCATGATCTGATCTCTTACACAGCACTTAAAACTGTTTCAAGTGAGAAACCTAATGCTGTTTACAAACAATGCAAGCAAAATGCAAACAATGTTCTTTACACTTAATGTAGTTATTAGACCATTTGTGGCAACTGCTGCCTTATTAATTAGCTGAAGGAATGTGAAGTCACTAATCACAGGCTGCAAGGATTAAAAAACTGACATGAAAGGACAATTCTGATCCAACAGATACTTTTTCCTTCCACTTTTAAGCCATAAACACAGAAGGAAATTTTTTAAAGTCACTCCTGCTGCACACCGATGCAAGTGAGATAAAATCTGAAAGCATACGTCTTAATCTACCCGTACAAAATATCTTCTCTCCCCTCCTACAGGCCCCAAATTTGTGACAGATTAAGTTCTCCTCTGCAGGAGACATTTAATGCTAAGCAAACATTAACAGTCAGAACTGCAGAAGACAGCGGCTGACAGATGCTTTCCCTGGCTTGTCCCATCTCAGACCTGTGAGACATATGAGATGCATTTGTTTTTGTCTGAAACGTAGCTATAAATGTTCCACTTTCTCATAGACAGCTTATTCAACATTTTCCTCCAGTATGTATTTTATCTTGGAAAATGATGAGGAGGCTATAAAGCCCCAGCAGTGCAGCCACGAAACATGCCCCAGCTGCTCTCATCAGTTAGGAATAAAGTCTAGGTCTTCAAGGCAATGCATTTTGTTGTTCTCCAACTACCATTTATTTCCTTTCTTCTGACATTCGCTTTTGCACACCTTGAAGCTACCTTGAGTTCCTCATATGTAAAGGCAGTTGCTCAGCCACTCCCCCAAAAACTGCTTACACATTTCTCCTTGCTACCACTGAATTTTTCCTCTACTCCCACATCACTGGATAGAAACCCGCAGTTTCACTTCAATTGCTCCTTCACCTTTGCCTTGGAGATGGACTCACAGAAAAACATGGGTTGGATATGACCTCTGCATGTCATGGAATACAGACACCCATTGCCTCCAGCCTGGGCCTATTCCGAAGTCTGATCCAAGTTCAAAGTTCAAGCACGCTGCTCAGGGTCACAGTCTAGTAAGTCCTGAATATCTCCATTCCCCAGTCTCCCTGGGCAGTTCTGCTGAAGCTCCTACAAAATGTCAGCCAATGGCTTGAGGAGCAAATGGTGCTAACTCACACCTACTCTCATACTCACACACAAACGCAACTGAGTAAAAGCACAAGACATATTTGAAGCTCTCCACAACCACTGCCAGACAGTCTTTAAAGGAATTAGAAAATATAGACCAGACTCTCTTTCAAGCCATTGACTCAACTCCGAGAGGCCGTCCTAGCAGAGATGTCACTAGAAACATCCCTGAAGCTCTGAGCTGCACCAGTGGTGAAGGACTGCCACGACCTGGCATTACTCCACTGCATCCTCTCCCCAGCACCATGGCAGCACACTCCTTGGCTTGAAGGTCTGCAGACTTGGTTCAGTGTGCTTGCCTTCACTCACGGAGTAATCTTCTCCCAAGAGGATTTCTGTGTTCACTGTCTACAAGTGCTAACTCCTTTTAAACCAAAGTGGTTGGGTTCTGCTAAAAGAACTTATCTGACAGGTGGTTCTTTCCAGAAAACCCTGTCAGAGTACTACTCCAGGTAGAACAGGGATGGGGGCAGATTTATAACTGGGAGACTGAAAGGGGACAACTTGCTGCAGTATACCTCACAGGTGACATGATGGCAGGGGAGCTGTGCATTTCTTATCCCACTCCCGCACACCACAGCTACATATAACCAGCTCTGACAGAGACACAGAAAGAACATTTGAGATGCGGAAAAATAGAGCTGTAAGCAAGCCTCACCTTTGCAACTCTCAGGACGTGAAGTACAGTGTCTTTTCTAGTCTTTAATCGTCTGTGTGTCCCATATATCTCTTTATCACCTGTAAGAGAAAAATATCCAATTACTGCAGAAGTCAATAAAATAGTCATGTTAAATACACACTTTATTAAAACACACCATCCTGATGAATATGCTCAGTCTAATTGCCACCTTAATTTAGTGTACATTAGCGCTAATGAAGAGCTTTTTATACTCAGCAAGGGATGTGATTCCTCAGAATCTCTTTAACAACCTTTGGGGTGTTTTAAGTGCCCACAGACCACACGTAAATCCATTGTGCCGTTACATATGCACCTCATACCACAACAGCACTTGATTAATTGCAGCTGTACCTTCAATATTTTATAGGAGGTTTAGACAAACTTTAATCTGCTGTGACTTTACAGCTCATTTACTGGGAAAATGGAAAAGGAAGATGAACGGAGATGGGACGTGTGTCTGGGAGACCCAGCATGGCCGTCAGGAGTGATGGTCTGAGACGCCTGGCGCTCTCCTGCCTCTCCCCACCATCACCTGCGTGAAACTGAGCAAACAATTTCCTCTCCTCTGCCTCATTTCCACTGCCCTGGAGCAGTGAGAGAGGAACAGCGAAGCCGCAGCACTGCCTGCCCTCCAGCAAGAGGCATGAGATAAACTAGGCTGCAGGCTGACACTGCCCTCCTGCTGACAGCAACTGTGTTCTCAGTGAATGCGCCTCCTTAATTTCTGCCTGCACAATGCTAATGGCAGTCCTCAGCTAGGCAAGGATGAGCTCAAACTACAGATTAGGGTGCGAACCATACAGTTTGCCTGGTGCTTTGCCCTGGCAGCCTCTCAGCTGCCATTCCACCTGTCCCAGCCCCAGGCCATGAGGCACAGGCAGCCTCCACTCATCAGGCAGCACCTCAGGCTGTAAGGGCCTGATATGCACCTAGGCTTGCTAAGCATCCTAAGTAAATAATTTATCCTCCTCACGTTTTGGAGTACTCGCAGACATCCAGAAGGTACTGCTTAGCTGTGAGTGATCAGTACAGCACCTGGGCCCCTTCCCGTTCCCTTGTGGTGCAAGCACGCCAGAATTTGAGCAGGATTTCTGGAGCGGGTGTATCTAACATCTGTTTCCCACAAACATTTGTGAACGCGCCTTTGAAAATTGCCTCCCATAAAGACTTCTGTGAGTAAAAGTCTGTCGCTTGTTGTCAGCAGGAAGCAAACGAAGAGCTTCGAGGTGGCTGAAGTTAGCACAAAATGAAACATTTAATGAATATTCACGGCCGTTTTGTTTTGTGTTAACCCCCCTTATGTCCCTCCTCTGTCGCTGTGTAGCTACATCTCTGAATGATGAGCAGGGATGGCTCCCCTCTTGAAACCTGGAGGGTGCAAACAGCCTCGGCCAACTGCCCCACTGCAAAGTTCTTCAGGTATCCACCAGCAGCAGCCCCGCCACAACGCAGTGCACCAATGTGGCCCCAGATTGGTACCACATTCAGGGGATCAGTGCAGTGCTTAGAGGGTGCCATGGGATCACTCCAGATGGCTGCAGCAGGCACAGATACCTCTGCAGAGGGGCTTGCAGAGGCTGCAGCTGGGACAAGAGCCACTGCCACTGCCCCACAATGGAGAGCCCTTTTTGGCACTCAGAGCCCACTGCTCACTCTTACATTTTCATCTTTTTCTTTTGTGTGTGGGAGGAACGCTTTGTCCTGTGTTTTGCACATGCAATTGAGAGACAATTTCTCCATCTGTCCTTCCCTGTAATGCCTCTACCCCAGGACAGCTGCTGCCAGGAGAAGATGGCTCTACCTTTAAAGCAGAAATGGCACTGTGCTATATAAACCTATCATTACGAAAATCACCAGGACGATGGGATTCCTGCTCCTACTGCGTGTGCATATAATTACATCCATACAAGCCCTCAAAGGTCTGCGTGGGAGAGGAATTTTTTTTTTTTTGTTCCTCTTAAGTCACAATATTTTAAAAGAAATTACAGCACCACAGAGAGGAAGAGCTTAAATGCTTCAGTAGGTACCAGCAGGTGCTGTGTCAGAAGGGATGAAAGAGCACATTTGTGCCAAACAATAGCAATACTCCATCTTACTCTATGGCCCTAAAGAGGAGGAAGTCCTTGCCAAACAGACTCTTTGGTTAATAGCTACGATTTTGTCATTAGGGAGAACTACAGAAAGTGCAAAACCACCACGCCTAATTGTGACTGGAGCAAGCTGATGCCTCTAATTACAGTCGCTGGGGAAACACAGTGGAAGCTGGAGCTGTGCTGAAGGCCAAGTCTTCTTCCTTGGGCTGCACGCATGTGAGCCACACTGCCTCAGCTGCTAAGCAGCTGTGCGTGGCACGCTGCCCTTGTCACCCCTGCCCGCATCATCAGCCGCAGCAGCCAGCCCCGTGTTGGTGCTGGCTTCTCCCCACGCTCACTGCTTGCAGAGCAACCCTTTGTGGCGAGCAGGCATTGATGAAGGAAAAGTGGCTCAGCTCGTGGCTCCTGCCAGTCTTCTGCAGCTCAGAAGAGAGCTGGAGAGCCAGAGCAAAGAGACAGGTGGCAAAAAGCAGTTGATGGAGTCAGCAGGTAGCAAAAGGAGAAAGAAATTAATGAGCAGTGCAAGACAGGGAAACATCTGTCTGGTTTGGGAGAGAAATCCAATCTCCTGCATGATAACTGGTGCAGGAAGACCACCAGAAAAATGGTTTATGGGCTTTCTTCTTCAGAAGTTCCCCTAGCTATTGCCACTCCCTTTTGCTCACCACACTTTCAGTATCTAGAGAAATAGAAACACATGCCAGCCCACATGTCCTGCCAAAGGAGAAGCTGAAGGCAGAAGTCACGTCCTGCTGGATCCCTCCAACAGGTCACTCACTGCCTTTACGTTGAAGGGTGAGGAGAAACGTCTCTGTGGCAACAGGCTCTATTTCACGTAATTCCCTTGCAACAGCTTCAGAAGAAGGTAAAACA
Source organism: Alectura lathami (assembly GCA_013399715.1). Taxonomy (NCBI): domain Eukaryota; kingdom Metazoa; phylum Chordata; class Aves; order Galliformes; family Megapodiidae; genus Alectura; species Alectura lathami. Next base: position 272,852 of record VXAV01000045.1, read on the forward strand.
TTTGCTGCTCCTGAACTAGAGGTTGGCACAAGCTGGCAGTCCTATGCATTATCCTGTAACTATAGCTTCTATATAAATAACTGATTGCCCTGGAATTTCATAGTGCTTACATAGCAAAGTCATTGCTGTGACACAACTCCATTACTGCATGCAAATCCAATTAGATCCCAAAGTGCACTGTGCAACTATAATCGGCCCCTGTGGAGCAGCGATGAGGGGACCTGCACAAGGCCATGCAACTAGATACTAAATTACAGTCAATCTACCTCCTCTTTAGTTGCATTAAAATGCTAATGCCACTGTAATATGGTCCCATTTACCAGTGATGACTGCCCTGCCTTGCAGCACTAGAGTGAATGAGGTTGTGGCACTGCCTGAGAGCATTTAATTCCTCAGTGCAGTTGAGCAAGCAAAGCCCTTCGGGGCATCTTATACTTTAAAAAAATAACCTGATTGGCTTTTATAATGCTAAAATCATATGAGGCTGGGGATGTTGTTTAAACCAATCTAAGCTGCTGCTACAGCCACCCTAAGTTTTCTACCCAAGCAGAGCGCTCTGAACAACTGGACCATGTCCCCTCCTGACTCTTGTCCATCTATTTTTATTGAAGACATTACTGTCACAAAGCAGCTGTGCATAAGAGCACATCAGTCACACACAGCAGGAAAAAGACGGCTGGACTGAAGCTCTTTAAGCTTCATATAAATAACACCAGCTTTGCAACAAGAACAATAATACAACACTTAGCAGATATGTTTTATATTTGCAACTTTGCACAATGTGCACACAGACTGCGTGCAATCATATGGTGGTAGAATCTCCCACACGTATGAAAACATTCAGGATGGAAAGGCAGAAGTCCCAGAGTGGAACATTTTCTCCCAAATGCTGTAACGTTTGAAGAAGTGCTAGTGCACGTGTTTGAAGTACCAGTATAGCATGAGGACACAAACCACTCCACTTCATTTAGTAGAAATGTGCCTGCAGCACTATTTGAAACATGAACTGCTCACTTTGGCTCCTTCCCAAGCCAAGTTCAATAGATAATCATGTCTGGCTCTTTTATATGGCTTTTCACACACAGACATCAGCCACCCCAGAAAAGAAGATACTGCATGCAGAACCAACACGTCTGATAGCCTGCAACTCTTTTAAGTTCTATTCCTTAAAAAAAAAACCTTCTCAGATAGCTCACAGGTGTACTTTCCCTCATATTAACCACAGTACAACGGAACCATATGGTACAGATTGTCTTTCTAAACAGACAACCCAAAGATTATATGCACTGATAATATAATAATATTAACTCCATTTGAGAGATAAGAAAACCAAGGCTAGAAGGGGAATGGATGTGCTGGATCTCCTGTCCCACTCACAGCACTCTGCTCCCCAGTCCGCACCAAGACTCATGAAAAGGATGATTATTTCTCGTTGACAAGTTCTACTCTTTGCAAGGCATCTTCTGTCCCACAAAGAAGCTTATTCAGCATACAAAAAGGGAGGCAGCTACCTTTGGTGTGGTATGTCTGCAAGTATTTCCCCCCAGGACGGAATAAATGTCACCCCCGGAGCGGGTCATGCAGCTGTATCACAAGCTGAGTGACATTACCTACTGTCACATCCGATACTGTCAAGTGTTGAGACACTCCATACACTTGCTCGGCATTCCTGACAGTTAGGGCATTTGCCATAAAGTGTAAATGCCTGCCAGTTTTTCCCTTAGCCTGACACATCTCACCTTTACAACAACCAGCTCCTTGGTGCTCTTTTCCATTCTCTTTTTCTATGGCCTTGCTTTGTTTGCAGCAAATGCCTCAGCAGTTTGTGGCATTTGTGACTGTTACCAAAGAGGCAGGAATACATCTCAGAAACACTGGGCAGTTGCTGTGGCAACCTTGTCCTCCTCAGACCACAATTTCCAATGTTTTAAGAAGTTCCCCCATACTTCACTGGCTTGAGGGAAACAATGCATTGGGGAAAAATGATTGATTTTAAAGTAAGGAGACAATCAAAATGGATTACCATGAGCTACAAGGCTTTGCCCTATCAAAAAAGATGATAAAGATCTCTCCTTGGCAAGGAATAGCAGCCTCAAAGCGGTTATACAGGGGCTCAGGCAAGGGCCCATGGGCAAGCAATTTGAAAACCTCTGCTTTTATTGTCTGTTTTAATGCAGAACAGAGCTCCAGATCAGCAGGTTAACTTTTTCTTTTTTCTTTTTTTTTCCTCTGTGCTTTTCATAAGGAGGAGGTGGGAAAATACCCCAAACCTTTAACCCCATTTAATTAGGGGATTAATAATCTTTATTGCTTTTTAAAAATACCAAATAGAACTTTGAATGTATTAACTATCTTACAAAAAAAAAAAAAAAAAATCGCTCTTTGTTCCAGGTAACTGCCTACACAGATGCTAAAACAAAAGTCAGTTTTGTCAGATTTAGTCAGTTTAGAAAGGCAAAGGTTAGGAAAAACATTCTGTAAAACCCAAAGATTTTAAACAAAGAATCTCAATAATTCTAAATAAAACAAAATAAAAGTGCTGGAAATCTGAGAAGGGGCATTATTTATCTGATTCTGATCATCTTTTAAATCCTGTTAACAAGAAGACTAATACATCTCAAAGTGCCATGAATTCTATGCACAATAGGAAATCCTTTAGCCTGCAGAGCTCACAAATCAAAGTGATATACTTCTTCAGGAAATAAATCTCACAGCCTATAGGGGCTATATTTTAAGCAAAACTTGAATGCAACAGAGGTGGTGAGAAACAGACTAGGGAAGAGAGGCAGATGTGGAATCTAAGTTACCCTGCTCATAGCCAAACTGATACACATGCCACATATTGCGTGTGTAAATCTAAACTTAGTTTCACTTAATCAGTACCTGTAACTTACTCCAGGACACAGAATCACAGCTAATGTGGTGCTAAAGGTCAGCATTGGTGATCTCAGCCACGCTTGTCCTGATTAAGGTATGAACACCCAATTATCCACTGAATAAGAAGGTGAAGGAGCAGAGGGAGAACCATGACCACAGCCCACAAGACAGCTTCAGATGTTCTGTGGGAAAATAAATGCGAGTTTATAAACCCCATAATCCTGGCATACGTGTTTCTAGCTGTTCTCCCTTCCCTCAGAAGCTGCACAGCGCAGGGCCTCCAGCAGTGATCAGGTACCCGGCAGACAAAGGCCCTCCCCTCCACACAGCTCCTACACAGCCGACAGCGGTGGCAGAACTAAGCAAGGTACGAGCCAAGACGCGCAGGCTGGCTCCCAGCTGCTTTTGCTTTCCCAATGGATAACAGATACTGCGTCAAAACACACCGTGTTCTGCTGGTGAATTCGCTGCTCTCTTAACACCCCATTTTTCTCTCCATCTGAAGTTATTTTGAAAGCGTGCAGTTCACTGTCCCCCTTCTCCTTTGTCCTTACTCATGGCAAGGGAAACATGAAAGGGAGTGTGGCTGGTTATTGTTAATGCATCTGAAAGTGCAGCCATTAAACAGAGGGGTTATTCTGGAAAGTGTCATGGTTTTCCTTGCTATTTGCACAGGCGGCTAATGATCACCCTAATAGCTTCTCTCTCTGAAGTCATAATAAGCTTACAAATGAACCTATTCAGCACATATTAAAAAGCAAGGGATGCTCCTTTGTTTACAGCCTTTATGGAACTCTCAGTGCATTTGTTTTGTCACTGCCTCGCTGCAATAAGGAGGTGCTGCTGGGTGCCCACTTGTCCAACGGAGCCACATGGTTTGGAGCTGCCTCCGAGCGCCATGTCAATGCCATCACCTCTGCTGCACCCATGCAGGCCTTGGGGACCCACAGCCATGGATGCCTGGCCCACGTACTCCAGCACTTCTGGAGACTGAGGAATGAAAGGGCCCTCTAATCCAACCTCTTCTCCTGACACCCGACACGGCGAGCCACATGCTGCTCCTGTCAACCAAGCAGGCAGGCAGCGGGCAGTCATCGCGTGCCCCTAGGTCTGCAGCAAGCAGGATCTCCTTAAGTCCTGCTCTGGGTATGAGGTATCCAGCTCTCCCAGCAGTAAGCCAGGCTGTATGAGGAACCTATGTTGGAGAGTGCTGAGCTTTGCTTTCCTGACGTGAGGGTAATGGGGAACTCGTTTCTTTCGTCACCTCTAATGCTTTCTCTGCTACAACCTTATCCTTACCACCTAACTGCTCAGAGGCTGATCCAAACCCCACTCACCCTGCTTACAGACTTAAAATGTCTTCAGGAGAAAAATAAAAATAATTTTAAGGAGGTAAAAACATTGCAAAAACAGGGAGCTAGTCTTCATTCTGGTTTCATTCTGGGTCAAATATTTGACGCTAGCTAAAATGTTAGGAGAGCATACCTTTTTTCTCCTTAGTGAAGGGAACGCTGTGTACAACATATACGCCTTCCCCAGATATCCTTAATCCCTAAGCACAGTGCATCCGTGGGGAGCTAAGTGGAGAGTCCTCCGGCACGCAAGGAGTGCAGCCCCAGTGCTGATGGAGTGAACGCAGGGGCTCTCAGACAGCCTGCTCTGCAGGGTGAATTTCAGCTGCAAGAAGTATCATGTCTGCTCTTAGAGAGCTCGTCTTCTAAGCAAGCACTTCTGCTTCGCCTGAAAGACAAGGCCTCTGCGTGGAACAGATATTTTCTGCATCTCCAGGAGACTGACTGGGGTTAAAGCAGGTCAGACAAAGAAATACAGATAGCTTTGTGTTGATACTACCCACGGTGCCTATTAGGAAGGCCATAATTGTAAGAAAAGATTTCTCAGCAAGGATATTTAATATAGTGCCGAAGAGGCTCCCCAGGCAGGCTTTGTTTTAAGGTTTGTGAGCTCTGAGGGGAAAGGATTGTATCTCTTGTATTGAAGTGGTTCAGGGCCAGCATGTTTTTAGCTCCATTGTAATCTGAATAACACACAAAGGCAGCAGTGGAAACTTCACTACCAGAATCGCTTGCAAGATGCGGGGAATAGCCTGGAGCAAAACCTGAAGCACCATCAATCATCCCTACATGTAAGAATTGGCATGCACTGACAGGGTGTCATAAGGACTCTTTCAAAAATGAAGCAGCAAATTTAACCATGGAAATACTCTGGATGCCGATGAATTTTCTTTTACTCAGCCTTTGTTAATATTTACCTGTCAGCAGTCAGTAACTGAAGACATAAAACTTCCTCTAATCCAAATCAGGGGGCTGGAATAATTCCAAATGTACAAGTGAATGATGAAGGCATTATCTGAAACACCAACCACGAGGCAGCTTGCGTGGCTTCCAAACAGCACAAAACTCACTTTGTGGCTGGGCAGCAGAGTGCCTTCCCTTTACACCCAAAAGAAGCAAGAACAGAGTCAGATCTGGTCCAGCAATTCCTATTTTTACAAAGACTTGGCAATCTTTTTAGGGAGGACAACAAGCAGAACATACTGACAAAACTAGATCTCCTGCGAGGGCTAAGACTCTGCCAGCTAACCTCCATGTAAATCAGGACCGGTCTGAATTCTGTCCGCAAAATCATCCCAGTTTTCAGTTGCTGAAGTTGACTACACCCCCACCTCAGCTATGCTTCTTTCTCTTGATCAGCATGACATTTGAAAGCAATCCTGCCTTTCAGTCAAAACCCATTTATTTTTGAAAGTATCGCAGGCAGGTTTGTAGGGCAGAAAGTTCAGGTTTAGGGTGAGACATACAGGGAACACTAGATGTTCACAGTATATCTAGCACAGCAAAACAGACCTCTTGGGGCACGCTCCCTGCTAGGCTGCAGTTGCTCTAAGCTCTGCACAGAGGACAAGGAAGGTTGCCTCGAGTGACACAGCATTTAATGGACTCTTCTCCCATCGCTGCTGTCAGCATGAGGGGAAGAATCTTTCTGGAAATATTGTGGAGCCTTGCTGTGTAAATGCATCTGAAGACAAATTATATGATAAATTTCAAAACATGATTTGTGGTCACCATCCTGCATGTCTGATGATACACAAACCACCTTGGATCATTAATACCACTCCAGTCTTAGACTACTTTCCATGTTACAGTCTGAAAGTCCCTTATGAAGCTGCTCAGTGTCTTTGTCTTCCTTTTACACATGGGCACAGAGACCCAGAAAGCTGCTGTGGCTTTGCTCCAGGTTACCCAGCAAGTGACCTGGGCAGCACCTGCAGCCCCTTGCCCTAGTGCTCCATTTTACCTTTTATTTCCTAAATTTCTCCCCCTTCTGCAAATACACTGTCTTGACACTGTTATCTGCACTATATATCGCATACAATCTTTTTTGTCATCTGATTTTTGCATATGAGTTGTCATTTAGCAAACTTGACTTTGCCCAGAAGCATCCAAAAAATCTGAATCAAAAAGAATGAATGAAAGAATGAAAGCAGATGCCAAGCAGGTCCTCATTTAAGCACGTCACGTACCCTGTATGGAAATACCAGCTCCTGAAATTCATTTTTTGTTGAGATGACATCTCCTTACATAATAACTTATCTTTCAATTATCGTAGGGCAAAATTGCTCAGCTTTCTCAGCTAGTATTTATCTGCTACTTTCCCTGCTGTTCTTGGAGGATTACAAATGAGTTAGGTGACTCCAAAGCATTTTGTGGTTATAGCCAGCATATCCTTCTGGTGAAGATGGCAAGTTAGAGGTGACCAGGTAACTACAAAAGCTATCAGTACTGACTGGGAGGATTCATTCCTGCACATCAATGTAATAGTGCTAAGCCTGTACCAAACACTCAGAATAATGACTTTCCCAACACTTCATCTTTACTATTGGCTCTGTGATTCCAAACTTAGTCCCTTCAACTGGACTACTACTTGGTCTAGAGATTTAAAAAACAAATCCATCTGAGGGTAGGATATTTTTTTAATACCAGATCTCATTCAGCTGTTTATCAGGAAAAAAATGACTACAATGGTGTATATAGTATCAGCAATTAACCAACAAAACCAACTGATTTTAATCAGGATGTCAATCTTTGGCTAAAAACTCTGCATATTTGCCTGAGGTGGTATTATACATTTACATGGGTCCTAGGCTAGATAGGGAGGAACTTACCTCACACGTTCCCTCTTTATTTTGAAGAAATGAAATGCAGGATTCAGTTCATGAAGCCAGTGTTAAGTTACCAGCTGTGGCTATTACCTTTGCTTTGTTTGGAGACCTCCATTTTACAACCTAGCTGTAGCTGCTTATAAAAACAAAGGAATTCGCCAGGGGCAAAGGGTCCTTAACCTCTGTGGGTTTGTGATACCTTCACTCAGACTGTGTTTCACTTTCCCAACCACACAACCAGACCACAGCACGAACAGAGTCAGCCTCTGCTCCAAGCCAGGACACATTTTCCTAGCTGAAGTATGTCATGCTCCCTTTAAAGGACCAGTTTCTTTCCTACTGCTTCTGAAGGCCTAGTGAGTATTTTGATTTAAACTTTAAAATATGAAGGCATTTACCTTTTTAAAGATGGTGTATCCTTTTTGTTAAGAGACCTAAATGCAGATACACTAGAAAAATTGTCCTTTCCCATAAGCTAGGGTAACCCATACCGCAGAAGGGGATTCTGCCACTTAACCCATGCAGAAGGAGCTAAATAAGCAACCCTGCATGGTGAAGAACAAGACTTCTTAGCATCTGACCACTTTAAATGATGTCCAGCCCGAGCTCTCAGACAAATGCAGCTTACTCCAAATGCTAACACAAAACATCATCAAAAGCCTTTTGCTCCCACCAGTTTAAATACAGGCACTTTAAGCTTTACACTGCCATTAAAAATACACACCCATGAACAACAACAAAAAAAAAAAAAAAAAAAAGAAAGAAAAAGGAAAAAAGGCCCATTTAGTTCTGACCTGTGAAAGCATTACTTTACACATTAAATCAAAGAAGTACTATTAATTACAAAGTTTAAGAGATTCTTTGAACACCACCACAGAATAGAACATGCACTTGTAATGACACAATTGGGAAAATACATAAACACATCAACAGGATATACTAACAAATTGCTAAATCAAAACCTACCAACCTTCCCAGAGCTCATTCTCTGGGTAAAATGAGAGCAGAGGCTGACTTCACAGCCAGCTTCAAAGGACTCTGTTGTGTCCTCACCAGCTCCTGGCTCCATGCTCCTGGCTGTTAGCACCCCAGGCAGCAATGCGCTCTTGTGCAGCTTCTGGAAATAGGCAAATCCGAGACCTGAGCCAAGTTCTTGTGCTTGGAATTGCTGCATGGAAAGAAGAAGCTGCAAAACTGGGAAGATTTTGCAGCCGTGACTCTTCATTGACAGTGGTTTTCAAAATACCAAAGTCAGCTAATGAGTGCAAGCAAGAGGACAGTCCTTTTGTCCTTACAGCTTCAAGTAATACCTCAGTGATGAGAACCTCACAGACCTTGACTATTACATGACCTGCGCAAGAGCTGAGGCCGAGCTCCTTCTCATAAGGTGTTGGTTCAGAACAAGGCCAAGTCCTTCCAGCTCCTCTACCAGCACTCATTACCAGGACAGCAAATGGCCTGCTAAGAAAGTCTGCACTATGAACAGAGAAGAGTTAGCATAATTACATTAGTAAAGGTAAATGAAAGCACTGCCACATAATTTTTGCTCCTTAATTTAACCAAAAACAGAGTAAGGTGGTTATAATTGGGAAAAAAAGAAAAAACAAAAAGCTGAAACTGTTCTGCTTTTGCATAAGTCTGACTGCATGATTACAAGATGTTGATATGTCTAAGAGGGAGCTGCTGAATATTTAACCTCTGAAATGGAAGCTTGCTTGTCTCCTGTCCCGTTAACATCCACACGTATCTTCCATTAACTCTAATTAGGGTTAACAGGGTGTTCACACAAGTATCTCCATAATTAATGTTAATTGTAGTTACGGGCAAACACTGATGGGAGACGAAATGCCAAGTTCCTTCTCCAGGGTTCAGCATCCAGAGCCTGGATGTCTCTCATTTCCACCTCCTCCCGTAAGGGCTCCCTAATCAACTGCACACATCACAGACAGGGTGACACACCGAGCCTTGCAACAGGAGACACGCAGAGTCACGAGTAGCAGCACACACTGTTATTTACATGAAATGCAAACACAGACACACAATACCTGACACATACTGAGCTGATTCACTTCTGGATGCTCACTGCTGTACAGGTCCCACAACAACATGAAAACAGTGCAGAACAACACACCCCTTTCCCTCGGAGTTGCCCAGCCTTGCACAGGGGAGCAACATTTTTTCTATCATATATTAAGATAAGTCACTTTCAATTAACAAACGAAAGAGCAAACAAGATTATAACAACTGCCTTATTACCCTTATTAATGCCATTATGCCACCCCTAGTTGATAGGCTATACAATATTCCCAAATCAGATGTTATTAACAAGCCATTAAATCTGTAAATGAGAACAGCAAAATTATCTGCCATCATCAGAACAGCAATAATAATGCACCTTCTATTGTGCTCCTGGCTCGAGCCCTCAGCAGTTCATTTAAAAGCATCAGCAGACTGCTTCCAGCCAGGGGTCACTTCCTAGCACAAAGTATCACTCTCTGCTCTCTCATCCCATCATTAACAGAGAATTTCCACCAAACTACTGCAGTTCTGAAGCAGAGTAGATTTGTAAGTTGGCAAGCATTTATAAAGTCTCAGGGAGCCAGGTGAATGCTCTGCTGTTTCCCTTGCAAGTTGCAAATATTATTTGTAAAACCTTGCAGTGCTGAAGCCTTTGGAGGCACTTTGCAGAAGGGCAAGAAGCACCAGAACAGGAGCGCTGGGCAGAGACCGTGCAGGAGACAGACAGACAGACGGAAGAAGCAGGACAAAGTCCTGCTGGTGCTCAGCACTGGAGCCAGAGTTGGAGCTATGGAAAATCTGACTCATGCATCCAAACCCTCCCCATGCCCTAGTGCTAACAATCCCCGCTCCTCCGAACACTCTGGGATAGTCCCAGCCACAAATACACGTGGGCAGGAGTACCACTGAAATTAGTAGGTGCTTTGTCTAAAGAAGGAGAAAAAAAATCCATTTGTGTATTTGTCAACTCACCTACACTGACCCATATTGCATTACTGAAGAGACATGTCCCCCAGGACTCATCTTAAATCAGAAGTGGATGTGCTTTGGCTTTGCTATGTAAAAACAACCTTTTTTTTCCTTGCTTTGTTTTTTGCCTTGGGGAATTAGTGACTCAGAAAGGATGCTGAGCACTCAGTGGGATTTATTTTTCAGCATGTTTTTTTTTTTTTTTTCTCTTCTTTTCTGTCAGGCACACTGGCTTAAGGCAGTTCCATTCCTACTAAGATTTTCAATAAATCATCCTGCCTCCATTTTTTCACCATAATTTTACAGGGAGAGTTTGGGGGATTACTGTTTGGGAAACAGTAGAAGGAACTGGAAGCACAGAAGGCATGGATCTGTTCAAGGCCAGGCTGGATGGGTTCCTGGGCAGTTTGATCTAGTGAGCTAGTGGCTGGCAGCCCTGTCCACGGCAGGGGGGTTGGAACTAGATGATCTCTGAGGTCCCTTCCAACCCAAGCCATTCTGTGATTCTATGATATGATTCTATGAGTACTGGCTGCCTGCAAAGGGGACAAGAGCTAGTGGTGCTTCTAATGCACCCAGCCCTTTGGCATTCCCCTCTCAGCTCTTTTTATCTAAGAGCAGCATCACCTAGCTGCAGGCTGTGCCCTGCACACCCAAGCACTGCTTTTTGTGGCATTCAGCCCCACACTACTTCCTGTTCTCTCCTGGGTCCGCACTCCAGCAGACACTTCTGAAGTCACATCTGTGTCTTGTACAGAAGTACCCACCTGGCTGCTGAATTCTGCAACCCCACAGCTTTGTGATGGTCAAAAGTGTCCACAGGAAAAGCCCTTCCCGTTTCTGGGCCAGGTTTGGTTTACAGGAAGCACCGTTCTGTATCCAAGCAGCTTCTCTCAGAAGAGGAAAATTGAATATACTTTCCAGGAATGTATAGGGCCAGCAAATATCTTAGCCATGTTCTCATTGAACAGAGAACATTTCTTCCCAAACAAAGGGTTGCTTTTTTAAATCCATTTTGAATACTCACCATGTAGTATTTTTTATAACCACCAGAAGCAATGGAAATGTATCTAACTGCAGCAGAACCAAAAATGACCAGAACTCAGTATTATCTGCTACAAAACAGGTCCCTTTCTACCCTGCTCATTTAAAAATATACAATGAAAAAGAAAACATACTCAGTAAAAGTAACACTTGTAAAATTACATTTTAAGATCAGTGTTGTAAAGCAGCAGCTTTAAAATGAGGTGAAATGCTAAGCAACCAGTTGCCTAGACATTTTTATAGGTATTGGAACAAATGTCCGGTAAGTGTTCACGGAAATCTGAGTTAATTGAAACTTCTGGCTGCTCCATATTTTAACTGGATGACTGGTGCAGCTTCAGCTCCTTGCCAACAGGCTGACAAGGATATTAAAACAGAGAGCAGGAGGGAAGTGAGCAGCAGCCAAGTACAGCGAGCAGTCAGTTTATAGAGGATTGTTCATCTTTTCTCGATTATTGGTCAACTTAGTGAGGATGTTCTCTGGTTATGCTGGATATCCAGCGAATTTTCCCCAGAGCTCCGCAAAACACAGAACTATATTGGCAATATAGGTGGTATAAAGAGATGGATCTTATCTGGAAGAATTTGCTTTCACTCTTTTTTTTTTTTTTTTCTTTTTCCTGAGCACAAGCAGAAATGATAGAAAAAGGGAAAAAGGTCACAACCACAGATTTTGGTAAGATAGCTTAAACAGATGCTGAAAGCATGTGCTCCAGAGTGTATTTAATAACTTCTTGACATCTCTTTATCCTTCCATAGTTCTACTGCCTAGCTCCTTTATGGCTTTTCTATTCTATTTAGCCCAAAAGAGACTGCCTGCCAGTATGAAGTGTATGTAAATAGGATTTTGCACAGTGAAGTCTTACGCTTATTTAAGGATGCAATTCCATTCTGTACAGGTTAGGAAATGTGCTGAGAACTTATGGATGTGTTGGGAACTTAAGAAGTGAAACAACTAACGAGCTAGATCTTAGCATCTTCCATGGGGCACTCCAGCTGGATTTTGAGAGATGCTCTCCAATGCACTGACACACCTGTGTTTTTAAAAGGCAGAACCAAAACTAGCTGCAGACTTGCCGATATACCAGAAACAGCAGAAAGCTTCTACAGGGAGCATGGATCCCAAGTGCCTGTTCAGGAATCCACAGCAGGCTAACAACACGATTTTTTGCCCTGCCAGATCTACCTGTCCCCTCACGGCACAGCCCTGCTACAATGCTATGATGGAGCAAGCGCTGGGCACCCACTTGGGCTCTGCTCCTTCTGACCAGTCCCAGCCAACTCCAAACATATGTATATGGTGTCTCCACTACATTAACTCCTCATCATCACATCAACCACTCTGAGGGCAACCAAGGCCTTCTGGTTTCCAGGCATATTGTCTCACAAAACAACAACAAAATCAATAATAGGCAAAAGAAGCCTCTGCAATGTCATGAAAGGCCAGCAAAATGCTCTGAGGCCATGCCCAGGCATGGCTGTAACATCCCATCCCTTCCACATCACTCAGAAGGATGAGAGAGCATTTTCAATACAGCCACAGAGAATGAAGGCTTATACATCTTTGATGCCCTACAGCTGGAGGGAAAGACAGTAGTTGAAAGTCCACTAATCTTGTATCATTTCCCTTTCATTACTTTCAGTTTTGGATTTTGGATAGTGCTGAATCAAGAAAGAGGTTAATTGTTTAACATTACAAAAATAATCACACCTCTTCAGGCACTGCCTTTTTGCTTGTTTCATATTTTTAGTTTCCCAAAGGATTTGAAGCTCAACACACTGATAAATTCTTTAGTGAATACTGCACCTGTGGATTTGCTAAATAAAAATGACACAGGACTTCAAGGTTTTTACAGCCTTTGGATCTACCTGTTGTGTGTTATCTGGGGAAAAAAAAAAAATCCTCCCATTTGTTTGAAATAAAACTTGAAATCAGGCACTTCTTTATTTTCATTCAGCATTTGAATACTTCATATGTTCAATTACTATCACACCACTCATTACTGTAAGCTGGCTGGGAGAAGACGATGCACCATTGTGTGGAATAGCTAACACTGGTTTTAAACTCTCTCGAACAGTTTTTTTTCAATGAGAATTTGTTTCAGTTCCATGACTACTTATCCTCATGTATATTGTGAGCTATGTTTCTTTCCCGTAACAAGGTAGTTAAGCAGTGATAATTCTTTACTTCTTCTCACTCCCAATAGTGCCCAGCTAATGTCCACACAATGTACTCACCCAATGTTCAGCCCAGTCTTGCCACTCCCACAGATCTGTCTGTGGAGATAAGAATTTCATCTTCACTCTAGTCACTGCCTTTTAAAGCTCCCTCAGGCTAATATGATCCCCCAAAACCTCAGAATCACAGAATGTTACTCCAGTCTTCAGTCTTCATTTCAGCAGGAAATGAATGCACACCCACCTCTCATCCAATCATTCATCCCAGAAGTCATGCAGCCCTTTTGTCTACTGTCTACATAAAATAAAAAGCAAACAAAAGACAAAACCACACCACCAACGAAAAGTAACAGGGAAGGGTAAGGGGTGTGCTTTTGCTTTTAAACAGGAAAATTTCTGTGGTGTGAGTTGCTTCATCTAACAGGTTAGAGGGACGTTAATACAAAAATCTGATTGAGACTTACTGTTTTATTAATACCCTTAGTTAGTGTGTGGTTTGTTTTACCAAAACAAATGAGCTGGTAAAATACCTAACAAATTAATTTGTGAAGACAGGAAGAATCCACCTATCTGAAAATAAATAAATAGATAAATAATAATGAAAAAAAAATAAAAACCCTGTACAGGTCTATAGCAATTTTATACCTAACTCTGCTTTCAGAAGGAAAGGGAAGAGCTTGTACATAGAGCAGATACTAAGCTTCTGTGAATTGTCGTATTTGCTGACAATCAGTGGCTTCGTGTGCATATTTTCATTTATGTATGTATGTATATATGTATATTTATACACGCACACACACAGTGCCTATGAATATGTAGTGTTTTCTTCCCTTCCACTCAGAAAAACCACGACAAAGCAAATTCCAGTCTCCAGCCTGACCTTTCAACAGCTGTCTCATGAGGAGTGACAGTGAGCCAATATCCTTCACCTTCTGCCATTCTTCATACACATGTAAAAGGAAACACAAAGTGTGAGCTCCAACATCAGAACAGTCTGCTTGCACCATTGATCACTTGACATTCTTTCTGCAGAGATTCAAATACCTTTATAAATACCATTTTCTAAAGGCCTAGGAAAAACTGCTTTAAGCTTCCTGGCCTTCCGCTGTCTTGAAACCCTCCAGGTTTTCAGCCTTCCAACAGTTTTGTTTTTAATATTAGCACAGTCAAAGTAAGGTGCTCTCCTCTTTCAGCTACAAGGATGAGTCACTCTTCACATAGGACAAACTTTTTTCTTTGCTGAGCTCCGTCTCTCAGAGAACATGGTGACATGTTTTAGAAGCCCAGCATGGAAGCTATGTGAGAGCCAACCCTGTGCCTAGTAAGGTCACGAGAAAGGCCACTGACTTCCCCATGGCCTCGCTCAGGTGTTCCCTCCCCCTGCTCCTGCTTTTGTTTCCACACGTTAAATCGAATGTGCACATCCTTAGGTCTGACATAATTTCTGTCATGCAACAGCAGGACCTGGTACATTAATGAGATCCAAGTTAGTAAAGATCCTAGGCGCTCACATATGTACTATACAATCTACGTACTCTACAACTTACTGCTCATGATGAGCTTTCCAAGTGCTTTGCCAAGGAGCGAGGAGAAAGCTCTTGCTGCGCAGTCGGCACGCTCCTATCTGAACACAGGAATAATGCATGACGTGGCCAGTTGCTGTCACCAGGCAGTGATGTGTATGAAGTGCAAAGAGCATTTTCATGTTTAAGAGGAAACACTTGATTTTAAATATTCAACAGCCACTTGTCTTCTTCATGTTGTTCTCCCAGTGCCCCAGCTAGAGGGAAGGCAGCTCTCTGGCTCCAATGCTGTATTGCCAGGCAGGCTACTTGTCAGCAGTTGTAGCGTGAGCAACAGCAGGAGGCTCAGAACAAGTGTGTGAAATAAAATGCTTATTCAAGAGGCAGCACAATGGCTGGTTTTCTAAGTGGCATGGAGCACTTCCCTCCACAGGAGCCCTCAGAACTCGGCACTGAGCAGCTGGTCTGCGCTTTCCTCCTATCAAAAATAACGGTAATAATGACAGCAAGCAAAAGGAAATCCTGTGCTGACCAGCTGCACTAGGTGGTTACTGCCCCTGCCTCCAGGTGCACAGGCTTTAATCCCCTTATCTCCCTGCGCTGCCTCCCACTTTCGCAGGGCTTTGGGGACAAGCACCCCAGCTGCCCAGCGCCCAGGCTACAGGCAGTGCTGAAACTCTGTGAGACCCTGCAATGCCCAGGGGCACTGCAGGGCGGGCACCCCCAGACCTCACAGAGGGGAAGGATTCTTTTATACATTCTTATTCTAAAGAATTACAGCAGAACATAAAGGAAGGTCTCTAGCTTCCGAAAACAAAAGCACACTCCCTGGTCTGCCTCTGCTTTCTCTGCATTGCGCACTAGGAATGTGTCAGGCTCTGTCCTCCAACTTGCTGCAACTTTCTCCTTTAATTCTCAGTGCTGGGCATGCTCTCACCTAGGTCCATCTCCTCCTATGTCAGGAACCTTCCAGAATTTACCAGCCACCTAGACAGCATCTCAGTCCCTGGACCTCCGCTTTCTCCAGGCAAAACCTGCCAATGGACATACACACACATCACCATGCTTCAAAGACAGTCTGCAGGAGGAAAGGTCAGCTGAGAGCAAATGATCCATTGATCCTCACATTCACAGAAGTCCTTCATCAGTAAACGGATCACATGCTATTGTCAGGGAGGTGAATGGGAGCACTGCTGCTTACTTCTGTGGCACCCAGGTTTCAGCCACGGTGTTTGGGGCAGGCTCTCTCAGGATGCAGCGCTGCCCTGCACCGCAGTCTGCCCCTGTACAGCTGATGCTGACAGGCGGTGGGCTGGTCTCACTTAGGCGGAGGTACGGTATTTGAGGTAAGACTCAAGAGCACTGTGCATGAAGTAGGAAAACCCCACGAACCGGGTCCCTGGGCACCTTCAATTCACAATTGATCTACAGACCACTGGCATTCAAAACATAGATTGCAGAGGATGGAGTTATTTGAAAGGGTACTGAAGTATGCTCATATAGCTCTTGTAGCACTCAGCTGCCTCCCAAACAATTGTTGGAGCTGCCATATGGACATTATATCATTGTGAACATACATGGAAGACTGATCAGGCGTAGAACAAAGAAATCTATGACAAATTGCTGCATGGGATGCTCTGATTCAAACCTGACTTACTCAATGAAATGCTGTGTCTAGTAGGATAAAAGTGGCCACAACAGCCCTTTCCCACCTTCCTCCACTTGATGTTACATCACTATTTGAGAATTCAATCTATAAACATTGTTCAAGATACAACGCTGTGCAACACGACACACAGTCCAACCCTCCTAGTTGTCCCAATACCAATACACAGCTCAGCAGGGATTTCTGCTTTCATTCCCTGTGACTACAATTGTTAAACAAACACTACATGGGAGTACATGAAATGCTAAAATCAGAAGTGCTCTTTGGAGCTTGGGAATTCTCATGGCTCTTGCACTAAGCTTAGTTTCCTGCCTGTGCCTTCCCTCCCCTCTTAACAATTCATACAGCCTCACTGGCTTGTCAAATAGCTTCTTTTCCTTTTGGTGGTGACAGCTGTTATTGTAAGAGACAGCACAGTATAAAGTTACTCATTAAGAGAGGTGAAGAACTACCTCCCTGGAATATAGCGTCACCTCTAGTTGAACTCTGGGGAAAAATAAGTACAGTCCTTCTTTGCTCCTTTGTAAGCATTAACATGGCACATCAGAAGGGACTGGCCACAGGGCACGCTATACAGTTGCCCGTGAGTCCACTAATTCATAGTATGCAGCTCCCATTACTGCTGGGACGTGCAACTCCAGTGCCAGGAGGCCAGATCCTTTGCAATACACAGTGTGTCCTAGCCACTGAACTACACCAGTTTTACAACAATTTGCTTACAGAAGGCAAGCCTATGTCTGGGGATTGGGTACTTCTGTTTTTAATCCCAGTTTGCCCACTGATTCACGCAGAGCAAGGCAAGTTATCTCTATCTTGTATATCAAGCCAGCTATCCCACCAGAATTCTTCCATTCCTACACGTACAAAGACTGTCTTGAGTCACATAAATCATCTTTACAGCCTTTCCCTTTACATGCCCTTTCTACAAAAAAAAAAAAAAAAAAAAAAAAAACCTTTTCAAAAACCANCCTTTGCAACATCACCTCAGAAAAAGCAAAACAAGAAGCAAAGAAGCAGCCATTTGCAGCAGAGCTCAAAGGATCTGGAGGCAAGGGAAAGGAAAGACAGGGAAGGTGGGAAACGTGGCAGGTCAGTGATGCAGCACCCTGCAGAGCAGAGGCGGGGAGGTCCTTGCTGAGACAAACAGTGCTGCAAATGGGAGCTCACAGCACCCGGGAGCACAGCTTCATCCTGAGCTAGGAGACCACTGAGACTCTTGGACCACATTCAGCACAGCCCAAATACCACTGGCTTCTTCAGAACCTAGAACTTCAAACACAAGTTTCAATGCCATAGAGACAAAAGGCTGAGCCTGCTGCATGACCAGACTCTTCTGCCTGGTGCCACTCTGGGCGAATCCATGCCCCATGCAGAAATTAAAACCAAAATGAGCAGCACTGACAGAATAAGGCAGAGCAGCTCAGACGGGGAAGGAACACAGAGTGATGCTGATTGATTATTCCCCAAACGCTGCACTCAGAAGCATTAATGAAGTACGTGCTTGGGACAGCAGCCTCAAGCAGCGCATGGAAACATGTGTGAGGCTCGCCGAGCCCCCCCTGCACCCGCAGGCCTCCCTGCCTGATGAGCATGTTTCAAACAGCTCTGCAAAGCATGAAGGCCTGGGTCCCCACTAAAAGCAACATTTCCTTCCCGTGTCTCCTCCCTTTTAAATCAAGCTCAAACCCCAAATCCAGCAGCACCTCCAGTGTGTGTATAATGGTCTCCGTCCAACATTCCTCAGCAATAGCATCACTTGGGATGGGGAGGGGAGAGCTGCTCCTTGAGGAAGGCATCGTGCAAGGGATATGGGCAAGAGAGGCAGAATACAAGCACTGTCCTCCAGAAGTCTCTAACACGGCCCACTGCTGGTGCTGAGGGCAATCACCTCAGTCCCCAGCTGCAGCCACCAGGACACATTCAGAGAGAATTAACAAAGAAGGTGTGTACTGCTAACTATTAGCACTCACGCTTTATTCCCCGACTTGCAGCTGGGAGTATTCAGCAACTCAGCAGAGCTGAATGGGGAAACAGGACCAAGAAAGGCTGCAGCACACAGGTTACCCGCACCTGCGTGACTACAGCAACTCCACAGCAGGAGCGGGAGGAAAGCCCAACCGGTGGTGCTCCTGACAGACAAACCCACACTCTGCCAGTGAGAAACCACAAACAAATGTGAAATGCAAAAAACAAGAAAGATGACAGAGCCAGTAGTATTAGAAAGAACATGCCAAGATGATCAACAGATTTTGTAGCTTTGGTGACAAAACCATTAAAAAAAAAAAAAAAAGAAAAACAAAAAACAGGAAAAATTGCTTCATCTTGAACTGGATGATTTTTTTTTTGCCTGATAGAAAACAATACAAAGATTTTTCTTCCCATCAGTTCCCCAGAGTTTTGTTCAACCTGATATATATATATATATTTAACATTTCCTAACTTTAAAAATAAAACCCAACTCTTTTATAAAAAGTCTGGATCAAATTTTAATAGGAAAATGTGGTTTTAGTTTTTAAACATTGAAAGGAGTGGCTTTGGCATTTCTAAAACAAAATCATGTTCCATAAAGAAAATCTGGAATCAAATATCTTGATATTTATAAACTTATATAGAACCCTTTCATTGACTGAAACTATTTGCTCAATTTCAACTTGATTTTATAAAGATTTACAATCTCAATGAAGATTTTGGAAAAAAGGTTGTGTTGTTTCCTTCTTTCATAAAAATGATCTAGGACCAAGATATGTTTCACAAATTTGATACACAGCTGATTTTCTTCTTACAGGAGAACAAAAATGAGATTGCTGCACTTGATTGCCGTAATTCTTCATCAATAGAAAATGCACACAGTAAAAGACTCCAGCAGCAGACTAAGGCAGCCCTTTCTCATACACCTAATACTCGGGACTATCGGGTACCACTAGGAATTTATACTGCTAGCCGTAAACATCTGAATTCTGGTTTACATGTATTTGGTTAGTTTGAAGCTCTCCAAATGAGTCATCTGCAACCACTTTTTTTTTTTTTTTTTTTTTTTTTTTTTTAAAGAGGGGGAAGCATTTAATTACTCCTTTTTAAAAGCCACCATCACTTACCCTTTCCTGGGATGGAGGCTTGTTGAATGTACTGAATGTTATTCACACTGTGTTCATGCTAAGTCACTAGGAGAATCAGAGCTTTGATGTGCTGATCTTCAGGTGTTTCAAACGACCATAAACTATACTCATGTAAATAGTAAAAATGTATATTCTCTCTTTTGCCTTCTGGCTTTTGGCAGAAGGAGGCAAAAGAGCAGAATGCCAGCTCCTGGTTCTAATCAGTGAAGTAAGAGTTTGGCCTTCAGCGCAGCTACCAGATAACATACAAAATCAGGACAAAATGGAAAGGGAAATGGAACAGCAAAGGCGGTTCTGGCAAGGGATTCCACTTTCCAGTAACATAATCCATCCACTAAAGCCAACTCAGCTAACAGGCCAATAGCTCGTGATAAACTTTTAGCTCTGTTCTTAAAGCTGAATACTGCAACATGGGAAAAAAAGGACAAAGAGATTCCCTTTTTGTTGACTCATTGCAAAAACAGCTTTAGATTGAAAACATTATTTTTAAGCTTCCTTGAAATGTAGTCTTGGATGTACTTTGCAGTCACAGAGGTTATAAATGGCACAGGTCAGTTTGAGGAGTCAGTGACAAATGCTGTCCCAAAATACAACACCTGTAGAGTACTGTGTGTCCATTTGCCTGTCTCTAGCATCAGCAAGGGTTACCTGGACAGTCAGCAGCAACGCCCAGGCCCCATAACCACCCCCGCTGCAGAAAATGAGTGGGGTCAGATAGCCGTAAACTGTGATATCCTGTCATCAACAGTTGCCAGGGAAAGGTGCCAGAAATGGTTCAAGATGGCAATTACAGAACAGGCAGTTCCCAGAAGAAGCTTCCAACTGCCCTCCTGTGCTCAGTGGCTGCCTCATGCCATACAGCAGGGACTGAGCCCTTACATACTGTAACAGTTCAAGCCAGTGCTACAGTCAGTCTGAAAATCAACACCTAGTGAGTGCTGGAGGATGTGAAAACAAACCTTCCACAAATGATTAAAAAAAGGAAGTTTATGTTGCTTAAACATACTACTTTGGAATGTATTTATTTTGCATGTACTACTGGAGAGTTGGTCTACGTATACAAGAGCTGTGCTCCTCTTTTTCAGAAAAGAAACAGCTGCACACAGGTCTCTGTTCAGCTCAAGAACTCCATATGCTGGGCACTGAAGCTACAATACAGGCAAAGCATTGCCACTATATCCCACCACATCATCCAGCCACACAATGACAATATGTCATCCCCACCTTCCAGCTCCTGCCACGTGCTACCAAGGAGAACCATCCAATCATCTAGCACAGCATGCCCAACAAGGCTGCTGAGCTCCTAGTTTCCTACCTGCCAGTCCTGTCAACAAACGATCCGCCGATGATGCAGCTCTAATCCATTACAAGCTAAGTAGGGAACAAGTCATTTCACACAGGACAAAGCAGTCACTAGGTTATCGTCAGCTTCACTGTGCACAATCCTGTCCAGTGGCTCACCTACACTGAGGTTCCTCCTGCAAGAGTGGTCTTGAAGTTTTGCACTAGAGGGACACAGCAACGCAAGCAAGAAACTTCACCTTGAACACAGGTTAGGGCATTAAACAGTAACAACAATCTTTTCATATTCTGCAAGTTTAAAAGTCAATTGTTCTGCATTTTTTTTTTTTTTTTACGTAATACATACAGACGTTTTTAATGGGCAGTTTCTTGTCTTGAGGAAACAGAATTTCTGGATTACTTCTCCCTTCTCTTCCCCATTCCTGTTTTGTCACTGAAAGGATGAGCAACAGGAAATAACAAACAAACAAAACCCTGCAGAAAGAAAACGTTTTCATCTTCAGGCTTCTCTGAAAATGAATGCAGTTTCACAAAGCCAGCTTCTGCACAAAATAAAATACCTTTTTTCTACACCATTTTCTACAACAGAAAACTTAGCAGCTCTCCTACCACCCCTGTACAGATGGGGAAGAAAGGCAAACAGGAAACAAGCTGCTTCCCCCTGTCAGAATACAAGGAGCAGGTTTAGGAACTGCTTGCACAACTGTCAAAACCCACTTCACCTCCACAGGATAATTCCATTCCGTATGCCCGATTTCAGTAGTTAGTGCTTTTTTACTGATCTCAGCTCTTACTCGTAAGCCGAAGAAAAAAAGCTTCAAATACACGCATACACACCCCTCTTATGTATCTGCTTCCTGAGAAATCTCCACAGAGAGAGAATAATTCTAACAGCTCTTAAACTAAGTCCCCAGCTTCACTCAGTGTTTTTCAAAATTCACAAATCAAAAGCACACATCTCAGGCTAAGAGATGCAAAGCCCTCCTTGCTGCTCTGAGCAAACTCATACCCCAGGGCTCAGTGGTGGGAGGCAGCTCTGCTTCTCCTCCCTGGCACACAGGGTAAAGCACCTTACCCATGACAGAGTCAGGAAAAAGGAA
>VXAV01000045.1:294881-353402 GCA_013399715.1 Alectura lathami
AAAAAAAAAAAAGCTTTACCACTGTAGCATTAGAATGAATTAATAGCAATTAATAGATAGATATTTCTAGTAACAATTTATTTTCTCCTCCTCCCTTACCACTTCCAGGTCACACAAGCTGCCAGCTCCATAGGAAGACAGGCATGGCCAATCCCAATCCCTGCGCATGCCACAGTTAGCACCAGAAGCACCAGCTCTAGGTCTGCAGGGCAATACCTCACAGAGGTTAAATCCAGCTCCAGCAGATGGACCTGCCATGACTGAAGATGCATGAGCCTTCAGCTGTGTCCCCTCCAGACCCACAGGAGACAGCCGAAACAAACACGTCACCTCTGCAGCAGCTGCCCGCGGACTAATGAATTATCTTACAGCACAGGAGCCTGGCTTAGGGCAAGCATCTGGAAGAAATTAAGAGCTCAAAGCTCCTGTCACCTCTGCTCAGACTCCAACCCAGGCTCCTCACACTGCAGCCTGCAGGCTGCTGCTGGCCATCGTGAGGCTCAACGGAGCAGGGCTGGGTAACATGGGCCTGCTGCCCCGCAGAGGCTGGCTCTTGCTCTTTGTGCTCCTCTTTCACCCATAAATGTAGGTGCAACAAACCACGCAGGCAAAGGGCAGTTTACGTGTGAGCAACCAGGAGCCAAAGCAGAAGGCTGTGGAGCCTGCAGTGGGCTTGAAACTACAAGTGGGCTGTCAGGTGAGGAGCATCTGTACAAAGTCAACTCCAAGAGCCAATGACAACTGTATAAGTGCCAAAAATTGTTATCTGATTCACCATAACCACCCCCGTGAGAACTGAGCACTGCATTCACTGTCGCAGTATCTCATTAGATTCCGCAGGGGGCAGCATTTAGGAGGCACCAAATTATTCTTTGTGAAGAAAAAGCGTGTGAGGGCATTCCCCTTCTGTACTGATGCAAACTCAAGCATCTCAGGAAGCTTCCACAACTGTATCTTTAGCACAAGCACAATTTGTCATAAGGTAACATTATCTGGGAGGCTTGTTTTGCAGAGAGATGAGAGTAGCATGGTTTTTCCAAACAATTAAACTTACAGTCTAAAGAGAAATTACAGAAAATTACAACTTCCCAAATATGACATCTGCTTCCTTTGGTCAATGCAGACCCAATTTCTATGCTTTTGTAAAAAAAGCATTAATAGAAAGTATTTTTCTTTTTTTCCACTGCTGTGAGCACATCTCAGCATAACACAGATTGAGAATCATGACATGACTGTGGGAAATGAAACTCAAAATGCTGCTGTTTGTAAGAGGAAGTGTTCTTTTGTTCTGTTTGTTGTTTTGTTTGGTTGTTTTTGTTTTTTTTTTTTAAGGAGTCTGAAACATTACTAGTTGCTAAACAGATTTTTATCAAGCGAATCAACAAATTCTTAAAGGAAAGTCAGCTGATTTTATAGGGCATCCCAGGGAGTCAGGAGTGCTGGCAACCCCAGGGAGCAGTGCTGAAGACTGTCTCCCAGTTACTGATATGAGAGGATGCAAGAAGCTGATCCCCAGCGCCCATGAGCACGCACACACACACACAGTCACACTCCCCTCCGGGAGCTGGCTGTATTCCCAGCTCCCAGACCTGTGCTTTTCCCACTCCAGACTCTGTTCTGCTGTCTGGAGTCAGGGGATTCAGCCTTATTTATGCTCACGTTGTTCCAGATGTTCCCTCGTATAAGCCACTTACTGGATTTGTTTGGAGTTCAGACATTTGCACAACGCGGGCAGTTTCTGTTTGTTAACAAGTGACTATTCCACCAGGAAACAAAACCAACCCTTAGGGGTGTTTTGGGTCCTTTTCCCGCGTCGGCATGTGTTTCTCATCCACCCCTGCAGACTACAGAAGCACCTCTGCCTCCAAAATACCACTGCACATGTTGTTGTCCCATGCATGCCCAGTTTCAGCTGCCCTTGGGGACCGCTGGCCAGCGGTGGCCTTGGTCCATGCGCAGAGCAGAGGAAGGCGGATGGCCCAAGCTGCTGGCAACCGCTTGCTCAGCACATCAGCAGGGACACAGGCTGGGAGCAGAGGGTTCAGGGCTCTGCAGTCCCACATCCCCATCTAACAGTACAGTGAGGATTAATGCCACTCACGAACCATGTTTTCATTCAACAGGGAGCAACGGAAGCCCCAGTTCAGCAGCAGAACCTCATTTGCTTTCACTGCTTTCCCTGATCACCTAAACTGTGATGAGCCAAAGTAAAATCTTTTGCACAGACTGTGACTGTACACATGTTCTGGAGTCTACAGCTTTCCTTTTGCCCAGATCTTCCACAAAAGCAGGAAAACTTTCAGCAAGGAAAAAAAAAAAAAAAGGCACCTGTAAAAAATCAATTTTTAGGAAGAATGTAGCATGATCCTATTCTCCTTATATGGCAACTGGTGTCCCATGTGGGTCTCACACAATAGCGAGTCTGGCAGGGGGTGGAGAAAGAAGATGACTTGAGGGAATACGAATTTTATATATATATATATATATATTTTTTTTTTTTCCCTGCTGGTCCTTACCCTCCATTTCCTCTTGGATTTCTTTGTGGCTGCACTGAAAGGGGTCAATAACTCCCAGCTTGAGAAACGCAACTCTTGAAAGGACTATCGCCAGCATCTGTATTTAAAGAATGCCTTTTACTTCACAGCCCCCCAGCTAATGCAATGCTTTTAAAAAGCGAGCAGCGAGATAAACTTTCAAGGAACAGAAAAAGGGAAGAGTGGAGGAAAAATGGAAGCTTTTTGCCTTGGGTTTACTGACACTTGCACTGGAATAAACCACGCCTGGCAAAGCAAGGGCAGGGAATGATGCAGATGATCTAACACGCTATGGACCATTACCCCTTGCTTCAGTCTACACCTTCCCATCCTTTAAAGGATGCTACAAAACCACATGAAGCAGCCAAGCACCAAGCTGGAAAAGAATTTCAACTGATTAAAAGCAATGGGCAAATTAGCACCGGACTCACTGAACACATCAAAGCTTTGCAACTTGATCCTCAGTGTTTAAGAAATTCTGATCTGACAAATACAGGTGAACTAGTCAAACTTCAATAGGCTTAATTAACTTATCTTGATAATGAAGCACTGGACTAGTGGCTATTCTTATACTTAGGCCTTCTATTTGAAGAAATAGTCCAGAAAAGCTACGGCACATTAGAGTCAAGGGTTTATGAAGAGGGAGGAGGAACGGGATTGTGAACTTGTCCTTAGTACCACTGGATGCAGCCCATGTGGAATGCTGGCACAGCCCTGCTTCACGTTGCAGCCGCAGTCAGACATCCAGCAGCAATTACACTGCAATAGCTGCCAGTTCGGCTATGTGTGTTTTAGTTCACTTATGGCACGGATGGATCCAAGCATCTGCACAAACAGTTTGTACAGATCAGCCGGAGCTGTAGTCTCCCTGTGTGAACAGTTCCAAACCCCACCCATGTGCTTGAGAAACTGAGTGGCAGTTCTCAGTACCAGAATGTTTCCGAATTTAAGGAGGAAAATGGGAGAAGTTTCACAGAAGGAAGCTCAACTTTGTGATGAGTGGAGACACAAACTAAATAAGAACAGCTATGATTTTTCATCTCCAATTTATTTGACTCTATATTCATCTGGTTATTTGACTAGAGCCTTTCAGTAAACACCAGCAGAAGCCCAATGTTTATTTAAGAAAGACCTAAAATCCACAGCTGAAAAGGTACAGCGGTACCTCCAGCATCACTGCACACAGCAAAAAGCCAGTTCATACAGATCTTACCAGCTTGTCCGTGAGAGAAATGAAGAGCGAGGCCAGAGAATGCTCCGGACATAGATACCTACATTGCCTCAGAATCTCTAGCACAAGCAGTGCATGACTGCATTTAACTTCAGCTTCCAATCATACTGTCTTTCTCACAGGTATTCAAATACATTAGTCCATGCCTTATCAGATCCTGAATTACGACTGTAGAAAAGCTCCTGTGAGTCTAGGAACTCAGTAGCTCAGAGATGTTTATGGGGCTGTAATGACTACTGACAGATAAGCCACACTCTTGCATACACACTAGCTACTGATGTCTGGTTTAACACAATACAGCCCTAAGCCTTGGTAATACAGCATAGGAAACAGAATCCTCCCATCGCCTACTACTAATTGCATCTGCAGTGGTCAGGGGTTGAAAGAGAAGTAAGCAGATTAATTCTATTAGACTGTGGAATAGTATCCCAAGGGGACAAAGGAAAATCCCATCATTTAAAACAGGACTGGTAGGCACTGCTGGGAACAATGTTTCATCCTAGTAGGGGATTAAGGGTTTGGACTAAAGGGCCTCATCTTTTCAAGATCTAGTTTCCATGAGTAATTGCAATCAGAACTACAGGGCTTTTCTGTTTGGTTTTCCTTTTCACTTTTGGTTGACCTGAAACATCTTGCCTGGTCAAAAGGTAAACGATTTAATTCATTTCTTACTTAACCCCTGTCTCCCTTATACACTTCTTTCTTCCTTTTCCCACAAAGCATTCTGTTTAAATTAAGAAAATTTTCAATATAGAATTATTTTAGAACAAGAGGTCTAAGTATTGCTATATTAGTAGCTTATATGTAAGATTTTTCTTTCTTCAGTGTACTCCTCCCACACTTTTAGCCTGTATTTATCTCATCCATACATGCAGTCTTGATCCTCTTTAAGTACATTTTTGATGAGAAACATTCCCTGCTCTGTAAACACAATGTAAAGTTCCACCTCTAAAGATACGGCAGGCAGAGGTGACAAAGCCACATGAATGGAAAATTCCTCAGCTCAGCCCATTGCTTGCTGCAAGCCCCAGCCAGGCTAGAGCCCTGCAGCAGGGTCTGAGCAGTGGCAGTGCTGCCTCTTACCTGTGTGCTGCTCTGCGGGACAGGCCTTCAGAGAAATGCTTGGTCACTGGAGCAAGTCAGGCTGTACTAAGCACGCATCTGTCAGGATCCTTGCTTCAGATCCCCAGCGCAGCAAGCCAGGCTGGTCAACCTGTCAGAAACAGCAGCAACACACTCATAAGACACATACCTGGATACTGGGCCCAAGAAGATAGTGACCTTACCTTTGTTGCTCCTTCCTACACGGTTAAAGATTTACTCTTTCCTGGACACCTGAATGAGGTGAGGGAGACCACTGGGCAGAAACCCTGTCTGGGAAGACCAATCTTCTAATTTTTCGTTCTACATAGACTGGCCAGAGGAGGGCTTTGACCAGAGAACAGGAGGAGGACGAAAAAGAGAGCAAGGTGATGTAGCTGAGAGGCTGGAAGAGGTGGGATAAAGATAGCAACATAGACAGGAGAAGGGTTCAGTGGGAGACAGTCGGGTGGTGAGAGCTGTTAGCAAGCAAGAGAAGGTGAATCAGAGCCTGGGGAAAGGAAAGGCCAGTGGGAAGGGAGGATTGCTCATGCTAGCCGTTGTTGGTTTTCCCCTTGCAGAAGTCAGCCAGACCTGGGGCAGAGGTGGAGCCAGCGTTTAACAGAGCAATCTCTCTGTAAGTGCTTCTCTCTAGAGAACAGCACCGAGCCTGGATCTCATTCTCCCTGACAGCTCCAATTCAGATGTGAAGCAGGCGCCACGCAAATCCCTTTCGTAGCAGTGCTTCTCTCCTCTCCTTCCCAGCTTACCTTGCTACTTGTCTCGCTTTTGAAATGAGAACCCTCTGCCACAACCAGTCCCTCCAGCATCCCAAAGCCAACAGCAGCTGTGCTCACATGATGTTCACACGAACATCTGGAGCATCAGCTGCTCCACTGCATCTCAGTGCCTAACAGCTCCCGCAGGGTGAAGGCAAGAAGATGGGGGACAAGGTGTTTTCAGCAGATCCCCCTAGCAGCCCTGTAGGACACTGAGGCAGGGCAGCAGCCAGGAGCCCTCTGCACCTTGGGTGTTTGTTCACAAACCTGTTCCCTGCTCTGCACAGAGCAGCATTTTGAACACATGTGCACAGACCACATCCTGGCTACTAAAAGGGGAAGTGTAAGTATCTGAGAGGTGCAAGTGCTTGTGTGTGAAAAACAGCACATGACAAAGTGTGCTGCCAAACAGAAACCTTCCCCACTGAACTCAGTCCTACCTCTTTCAGACATGTTTTTGTGCAGTAACTCCCAGCTTTTGGAGACAGCCAGGAAAAAAAAAAAAAAAAGATTCATTTATTCAAGTTTGTAAAGTGCTCTGAAATCACGAGATGGAAAGTGTCACAGGCAGGTGCACAAGATACTAAAAGTCATCAGAAATGTGTTTCAAAGGCATTTTTAGTACCAATTTTCCCTTTCTTTTATGGAATAACAGTGTTGTCCTTGTAGGCAAAACCCATTCATTCCCTATTACTACTCCAGCTGATGTACCGCTGCGATCAGAAGCAGAGAGCTCTAACATACTTAGGGTCGCTAATATTGCATTTCATCTTGTGTGTATACATGCTCAGACGAGAGATTTCAATCATCTCTATCCAAGGAACATTAGGAAACAGAAGATATCATGGGTCACCTAAATCCTCCGCTCCAGTGGAGGATCATGCCTCTTCTCTCCCCACAGCTTTGTTTCTATCTAATCCAATTCAGAGCATCTCAGGCAGCAGGAATATTCTCCCTTCTCTTAGCAGACCTCAGAAAAGCCTGACAGAGCTGTCTTCAAGACTTGTTGCCTACATAAACAGTCTGATTTTTGTTAATTAGTGTGATTCCTTTGCATCTGCCTACAGCAAAACGAACAGCTTGTATGAGAAGCGAGTAAGGACAATAAAAAATGGGGACCTTCTCCAAGGCTGATGCAGACAGACAGACAGAGAGGAACAGCAGCACCACAGGATCCAGCACTCCTTTAGCCACGTAGGTGAATTTTCAAAAGAGCAGTTAACCCCATAGATTACAGGTCATCTGGGCTCAATACATTTTTAATATGAAAACAAAAATAAACAGAAGCTTAACATGGAATTTCTCTTGATTAGCTGCCCTGGTCTTACATTCTCTCTAATCCCTGCTGGCTACTATCAGATACAAGAGCCTGTATCAGACACAGCCTGACCCAGCCCAGCAGCCCCTGGCTGTTCCTCCCACAGCACAGCACTAAGGTGCACCCCTGGAGCTTTGGATGCTGTCTCTCGAGCCTGCTTTGACTTAAGGAGTACAGCAGATTCCACTGGAATGAAGTGGGTTTTGTTTGTTTGTTTGTTTGTTTTAAATCCAACCCTGATCACAGCTTCTTCCCCACTTGGGTGTTTGTTCACTTCAGGGCCTCAGTATGCTTTGCAAATGACTTTTTCCACCCCTGTACACTTCTATAATCATACACATCCTTGTAGAAAGCCACTTAATCAAGCATAAGGGACAAGAGTTTGCACTACCTACTGACACAGAGATGGGAAGGAACGCAGAAGTGTTCATGTTTAACATTTAGTAAATCACAACCAAAACAGATGTAAAACAAGCCAATTCCTCACTATATTTTACACTCACCACTACACAAATCTTTGTGCATTAAATACAACTGAAAAGGAGCTGTGGAGTTGGCATTAACTTGGCAGATGCTGAGATGAGCTGCAGCAGAAAGGAATATCTCAGCCTGAAAGAGTGCATGTTAAAAAGGCATCTGCTTATTGTTTGATATGTGTATTTATTTACAAAGACAGCCCACTGACACACTGACAGGTTGGGGAGGGTGCCATAGGCTGGCTTTTGGGACTAGAAGGCACTGGACGTGCAGCCTGTCATCCTTAGGTCGTGTCACAAGCTTGCACTTTATGGCAGAAAGGTGGCAGGAGAGGGGAGCTGGGCGCAGCGGGGTCTCATGTGCTGTGGGATGTGGCTGCCTTAGAAGCCTGCCCTCAGCACACAGGGAGGCTCCCAAGTGCAGCCTGCGCAGAGGCTCGCTGCCCCCAGGGCCCACACACCAGCCTCTGGGCCTTACTGCCTTTGATATAGACATGTGAAGTCCCTCAAAAGCAAGTCGAGCACTGTTCCTCGTGCATAAAAAATGATCTTCTTTGACAAGAAAGAAAATTAATTAAGTGGGTAAAATCCCACAGGTTGGAACAGCAGCTGAGGAATTATCTTTCCATCAGGTTGGTAATGAGGACTAAAAAACCTCACACAGACATTAACAGCTTTATATGGGCTCATTGGCATTCCAGATCAGATGCAAGGCTTGGCATTCCCAGCGCAGCAGCTACAGACCAGACCACAGCCTGCCCTGCTGAACAGCTGAAACCTGCTGAAAATGAAAGGCCTCCCCAGCAGAGTGACTTTTCCCACAGAAATTACACCCCAGGAGGCTGTGGGTCGCAATGTCCAAAGCCCCAGGTTGATCCAACACACCTTTGAAACCTGTGTTAAGGGGTGCGTGTGCGTGACACTGATTCAGTGAGGTGGGGGCAGCACGAAGGGCCAGCAACAGTTGGGCACACAGCAAATGGCAAGAGCAGATACAGAACAAACGCCTTTACTCCATTCACTTCCCCATCAACAATACTGACCCTTTAACCACTACCACTCACAATTACTATTCAATTCTAACAAAAGGGTTGACTATTTCCTGTTCTCTGCAATGGAAAAACTACCTGATATGAGTTCAATGACAAGCACAGCAAGCAGTGATGCATTTGCGGTACCACTGCAGGAAGGAATGACTGCCAGGAAGAAGCCGTGGAGCCCACTGAGCCTCACACCGAGCTACTAACAGCTGCACTTCAGAAATGCATCAACTTCCCTGGCTACTATGGTAAAGGAGTTAATTAAAAATAAAAAACAAACAAACAAACAAACAAAAAACAGAAAAGTAAACTACTGGCTACCTTTCCAAACACAAACCTCCAGACACCTTCTTGCCTTGATGTCAGTATTTGTAGCACAAGCATCCCAGGAGGCCCCACAGAATCATGTTTATTATTATTTTTTTTAAACTATGTACAGCATGAAAGAACCCAAAGATCTTACTGCCTAAAACCAAAAAAAAGTATGAAATCCTGGTATTTCTCTTCTTGCAGATAGCATGTAGCAATCCAAATACTGAAAGAAACCAGTGGCAGAACTGGGAAGGGAAGATTTTCAGTCTCAAGCCTATTCCTTTAGTATGGAGATCATTGTTTCTTTCTTTCCCATTCTCATGTCTTTCTCTGAAAGCTTTGGTGTTTTGTTTGTTTGTTTTTAACAGCTCCTAAAGTACATCCTTAAAAACAAAGTCCACAACCTACTGACTTGCTGCTCATTCACAGAGGTTAGGTTTATAGATTCTGACATAAACGAAGACAATAAATTCTCAGCTGATACCCAAAAACTGCCCCAAAGAGG
This sequence comes from Alectura lathami, assembly GCA_013399715.1. NCBI lineage: Eukaryota > Metazoa > Chordata > Aves > Galliformes > Megapodiidae > Alectura > Alectura lathami. The sequence goes on from VXAV01000045.1 coordinate 304,157, forward strand.
CCAATTTCCTCCCCTTAAAAGGGCCAGCAAATGCTGGTATGTTCTGTTTCATATAGGTCTAGAATATATCTAATTGTGGGGCATTCAGCTGACCAACTCAGACGAACCCATGCTAGCACTTCTGAAGCAGATGTTTCATATATTATCTGTGCTATCAATCAACACAGATGATATCCCTACCAGATGAGATAATTATTTTGCAATTATACTGAAATGAAAGCTACTGCTTGCAAAGGTTTCACTAATTACTGAGGCTTACCAAATGGTAAGGATAACAGAGTATTTACCCTCCATCTCTGCCTCTCATTAATCCAAATGCCCTCTGTGCCCTAAACCTAATGGAAAAAGAAGCCAATGGCACTTCCCTAGCAATAGGATTGAGTTACCTACTCTGAGGAAGCAGGTGCCTAACAGAAGCATTTGCACTATTAACAGCAATTTCTATTTTTTTCTACACCTTTTCATAAGGGTTCCAAATATTTATAGTGCATAAATGACATTTAACTTTTTCAAGTTACTGTTTCTTGTCTGATGCAGAAATAAGGCTTTCTGTCAGCCTGAACCATTACTTTAGGTTTGCCACTGCTGCTCTCTCCTTCTCCCTTAACTAGAGGGCTGGCTGCTCCCTGGGATACTGATGCACAGCACTCATGCTGTCACACTGAGGTCTGTCACTTCATTAGCTCTGCTAATCCAGCTGTTAGCCTTCCCATTTTTCTAAAGCCCTCATCTGCCTCTCATCTCTCTTTCCTCAGATCCATCTGAGTAGACACACTGACACCTTGGAGCAGGATGTTCACAGAATTATGGAAGCATCCAAGGGTGGAAAGAAAACAGACATTCAAGGCAGCGTGCCCTGTTTGTGCAGCGAGGGTGTGCGTCTGCTATGAGTAACTCAGGCATGTGGTGATAGAGTGGTTTGTTCAGAAAGGCTTGGATTCCTGCTCGGGAATTAGTGTCATTTGCTTGCTCCAAGAGAGGGCCACGGGCTAACAGTTCCCACAGGTTTACGTATAATATAGGTGCGTGTGATCCTGGTGCTTCAAAAGATTTCTAAGTGGGAAAAAAAAAAAAAAAAAAAACAGAATGGAGCGTTTATTAGAATGGTATAGCTCTTCAATTATCTTTTGGAATGCATCATCAGTTCTGCATAGCTGAGATCTCTGCTTTATCTTCTCCAGATCCCCTTCCTTTAAACAAACTCCAGATTTCCACCACCCCCCCAAAAATGCCTCTTAAGACCTGATTGTTTTTTCTTCAAAGACATAATAATTTTAAAGGGCTTAGCAATAGTATTTCAGGAGGAAAAAGTACACAAAACCCAATAATCAAATGGTAAAGGCCACAGAGAAAGCCATAGGCAGCCACAGTAAAGGATATGCAGTGCAGTTCTATTATCCTCTTGAAATGAAGAGTAAAAGCTTGTGAAATTCCATTCCAATGCCTGCAACTGAGTCTAAATCCTTCTGACCACAGTAACAAAGCCATTACATATCACATCTTGGCATTTCCATCATGTTGTAAGCATTCAGCACAGGGGTCACAGGTTTCAGCCCTTCAGACTGATGAATCTTGTGATCATGAAATCAGATTGCCAAGTGCAAAGAGAAAAGGAAGATGGTTTTTCAAGGCACAGAGCAAAACACCCTCTACAATCGCATCCTTGTTTTTCTTCCCCAACAAGCAGGTCAGGTGTCCTTGCCTGACCTTCATCACGCTACTCCCAGCCTTCTGCTCTCCTTAGCTGCCTTCTTCACAGCACTTCAGGTGGCTCTAGCTGTGCGTAGATCCAGATAAAGCACAATAAAAGTTAACTTCATCATGTGAGGAACATGCAAGCCACTGAAGACACTCAGTGTACATGGAAGTATAGTTCAACTGCCCTGGTCAGAAATCACACTGTCATTGAGGAGCAGGCTTGTTCATGGGAGGAAACAGCAGTCATTGAAGAGCAAGCCCTAAAGAAACAGCAACTAGGTTTTCAAGAACCAAAAATCAAATGCCAGAATGCAAATACCCTTAACAACATAAATCCTAAAGGCCTCAAAAGGGTTACTCTGTCTGCAGAAGAGAAAGGCACCTATTCAGCACAAAATCACTGGAGGGGCTGCACAACATACAGAGTTGGCCAGACAAGCAGCAGTAAAGGAAGAATTCCATTATAACAACAACAAAAAACAACAACAACAAAAAACAAGGGCAATAATTTCCAATCACCAATCCTTCAGGAAAGAGCAGACCTAACAGATATTTTCTGGAACGCAGTGCAAAAATGGTCAAAAGTTTTCAATGATCCAAGAGAAACATGATTACTAGTAAATGTATTAGCAATTCTAGCACGTGGTAAGAATACAGAGATGAGGCAAGATTTTCCATAGCTAAGCTGTACAAGCACCTTAAAGGCATTTTGTGCTGCGTGGCAAAATTAGAGTGCTACAGAAAGGACTGAGCAGGGAGAAGGCAGTTCTTTACTTCTTGCTGGTATTTTCTCACGATGGTGCTCCTGAGGACTTTTGCCTGCTTTGATTAGTAGCGCATGTCCCCTGTTTGTAAAAGTTTTTCATCAGCTTCTTCTTCCTCAGCCCATCCCATTGTCATTGTCTTCTGCCCCCTCATCCAACAACTTTAAGCAGCCAGTAATAGAAAACAGGATGCGTAATGGGAGTTAGGAGCATGGAGCTGTTAAGGCAGCTTGGTTTAGGGACTACTGTTATCATTACAAGGCGCAGGCAGCACAAAACACTCTTCAGGTTTTGCTGAACAATGCTGAAAAAAACCAGCTCCCAAAGGATCTCCCAAAACTTGAGAAATAGGAAGCCACCCCTCTGAAAGCTGCAGAAAGCGAGCTCTTTGGCTCACTGTCACAGCACGTCAGCAAAGAAACATTGCCTCCTCACTTTCCCATAGCTATTAAAGTGCAAGACAATGTTTTATGTCGTACAAACACTAAATTCTCAGAGAATACCCTTTTTGGAGGGCCATGTTAGCCAGTGAGCGCAGGAGCACTTCTGAGCCTGCTGACCACAAGAGGAGGGACAGCCAAGGGAACTACAGCTCCCCTGGGAGTGGGGAAAAACCTTGCATCTGCAACAGGAGCACAGTCAGACCCCAAACAGATGGGTGTGGAAAAGCTTCACTCCAAAGGATGCAGCTTTTGGAAGTGGTCAGGGTTTGGGGGGCTCCATCTATACAAACATCTCAAGCTGTCTATCCAAGGGTCTTCAGACAAGAAATGCCCAGCAGTTTCTAAAACCCTGGCCCTCTGAAAGTACGAAGCCTAAAAGCCTCAGGCACTCCCAAAACTTGGGCATCACTGGAAAAGGTGGGACTTCTGCTTTGCTGATTTATCCCACAATCTTACAGGGTTTCCTGAATAAAACACAAACTGATTTAATGGTCTGTATTGCTCTTGGAGCCTGGACATGTAATTGGTTGTGCAAGCCAAAATGTAGCTTTGTATCAGCCTGTGCAATACCACCAGCTTCTGACTCTGAGGTCTGCTCCTGACAACGAGACCACAAGCACTCTTTGCTTACTGCAGGGCTGCTCTTCCCAGCCAGGACTCTGCATAATGTTTTTCTATTATAGAGCTGTCTGCTAAGATACTTCTTGAAAACGAACATGGACTTACCTTTGCCTGACCTTTCCCTCTATCCTTTTATTATTATTTCAACTTCAGCTTTTTTCAGCATTTCAATAAAAGGCACATCTGTACTTCAGCATTTTGCACCAGACTAGAAACACTGACATAGTGGGACAGAGGAAAAAAATTAAAACAGACCAACACTACTTGTAAAAGACTAACTAAGAAAGGATGCGAAGCAAAATGAGCCTGTTGGCCTTCCAATCAGCCACAGGAACTTTTACAAGCACTGAGCTTCTGAGTGCACAGTTCCACAGGAGTCTAGAGCAGGCAGCATCCAGGCTAATGATGCATGGACTACACTCTGCAAACCATACCATGAGAGAAGCACCAACTGCACAAGAACTCTCTGCTGAATTATTTGTTTGGGCTTCTGGGCACACAAGCACACAGAACGGCTCCAGCACAGTTACAACCTAGCTGCTAAGAGAGCACTACCAGCCTCATACAGCCGTGCTGCATTTTGGATGGAGGGCATTTAGAGGCTTTCAGAATGCAACTTCTAGCTGCAGTAAGCTGAGCAGAGCTCCTCCGAGGGGAAATCTTTGTTCCTTTTGGCTCTCCTGGTGAAAGCGCTGCTTACAACCAATGATTCCTTCAGTTGTCTCTGACATCTGGCTACCGGTTGGCATGACACAGCAATCTGCAGACAGCTCAAGCTGGGACCAGGACTAAATAACTCCCACCAGTTGAGGAATATTTGCTGGCACACAAGAAGCGAGCCCAGCAACTGGGAGAAAGGATGAAGCCTTCAGAGGCTGGAAAACCTCCCTCTTTGCACACATGCAGCCCCTGACTGGTTTCAGCTTTTGAGAGGTTCCTCAACACTTTCACAGCCTCAGTCCATTTGGCCAATGCATCAGGCACCTCTCCTGAGCCACAAGCAATGCAATCTCAAGATGGTAATGAAAGAGAGATGGGCATCCACATCCCTTTCCTAAGCATAGCTCACAGTGACTTTGCCAGGGCTTCAAAGATACATGCTTTGAAAAAGCAGAGAAAAGCAAGCTCTTTTCTGCCAAAGGAACCGCCAACAAATACAAGAAAGGCGTCACTAGAAGGAGGCACAAGATATAAGAGCATCCCTCTGTAGTCAGACAGTGCTCAACAGGGTCCTTCTCTCTGTACAAGTATTTCCAGAGCCCTGCAACGAGAAAATGCAAGCCAGACAAGCGGCTCTTGAAGGCAGACATTAAACATCCATTTGTAATAAACACTATCCTGAGCTCCAGGGACCAATGAAAGGAGTAGGGAAACACAGCAAACATAATCCAGACAGGACAGATTTATTACGCCTCATGTTGTGGTGATTTGAATATGCGAAGGAAAAAAAAAAAAAAAAAAAGAATTGTTTTCAAAACGATCCAAAAATGTACTAAGAAACAGAAATAAAACTTTATACTTTGGACACTTTAGTTCTTCAAGGGCAATTTTCCCTTATCTCTGAACAGTAAGAGTGCATGCTTCTCAGTGTTACTTTGGAAATGTGTAAAAGAATTTCAAGCACGCCCAAGTCCTTGGGCTGAAAGGTCTCCAAACAGGTGATCGTTCATCTTCTCTCTGGAGAGAGGGGCAGCTGGGGAGGGCAGAAGGAAGAAGGGGCAGAGAAACAACAGCCCAAGGACAGGCTTAGGAGGGTGCCCAGCTACTGCTCAGCGAACAGTTCTGCAGGATTTCATGAACCTATTGGTGTTACTGCAGCTTTAAACATAACCCTGGGGTTCTAGTCACAGGAGAAGAAAAAATCTTTTAAAATCAGATGGAAGAACACAGCCAGCACTGATGATGGAGGTCACTACAGTTTCCACAGGAAATGCTTACAAGTGTTAACAATACAAAGGCAGATCTTTTTCCACATACAGGAAAAACAAGTATGATAAAAAAAAAAAAAAAAAAGTTTTAATATCATAGTAAGAAGATAGCCAAACAGTCAAATTCATAAAAATGCAGTTGAGTGAACAGCTGAAGCTTTACAGCAGATTTGCTCATTATGGTAATGTCCACTGTGTATTAGTATTTCCATAAATACCCTTCTAAAAAGATTATCAGCAGAAACTGAAACAATTCTTTTAAAACAAGTGTTGAAGAGAGGCTGCAGAATAAGAATTTTGTAATTCAATGCAAATATTCGTGCAAGAAGCTAGATCCTATTAATTATACGCGTTTAGTCAAGGAGCAGAAATAGTATTATGTGACCTATATGTCAAAATCCAAGCTGAATTGTGCAGCTGGATACTGAACGCTTCAATACTGAATGCTAAAAAGGAATTGCTTGTAAACAACCAGCAAAACAAGAAACAATCTAGGAATAATTTCAAATAACTCATGCAATTGGGAAGTCAATAAGCTATTTGTTGACAAATTGTCAACAGAAGAACTTGCATAGAAAATTGTATTTTAAAATTGCTACAAATTATTCATGTAGCTATCACGAGAACATTTATGATTCATCATGAAGACTCAGAAGTAAATATACCAGAGGTTGTAAAGGGATTCTTTTTGTGTGTATTATTTTCTGGAAGCAATCAGGTGTATTAGGATAATACTTTTAGCGAAGTTTCTGCTGATCCCCGAGGCATAAGCCATTAGTAAGTGATGGAGGTAAGATGATGACACTCGAAGGCTAAGTAGTCTGATTCACTCTCACCAACTCTGAGCAAAATCTGACGTCAATGAATCCATAGTTTAACGAAGTAATGTCATTATCTGATCTCATTCTCGTGGATGGTCATAGCAGGTAATAATTTCAGTCTCTTGATCTGCAGAACAACAATGACATCTTCAACTTGGTGCAGCAAAACCCTCTTTTATCCCTTAAAAACTCAAAGCACCTGATTTGCTACTACTGCCCAAATGAAAATAAAAACCGCCCCCGCACATCCCTTCATAGAGCTGGATTCTCCAAGAACCCCTAACGGAGCTCTAAGAGGACTTGCTAAACCATGGAAGCCAGAGCAGAAGAAGGCGGAACCATCTCCCTCCCGAACAATTTGAGCGGTTTGTTATTCTTCACAGTCACAGATCTTCATCCATTTGGGCTTCTGCCACCTGCCCCTCCTGAAAGGCTTCCAGCTCCTAACACCTCCATCCAGCGTGCAACATCTCATCTCCACAGCCTCCAAAAAACTACACATTTGTGGAGGTGTTTGTAACCACAAGACTTACCATACTTACTGTATATTTTACAATATTTGTAGTCTCCCCTTCAGATCATGTACAAAACCAGATGAAGAACCTGCTCTCAGAGCCAACTTGGTAACTCCAGAAAAGCCACAGGGCAACCTAAGCAGATGGTAACTTTTTGCTGAATGCTGTTTTTCCTCGTGACCATACCTTTCATGGCCCACATGAGATTCCCTGGCAGTAAATGCTGTAACAAGGGCAGATTACAACTTGTGTTAGCACAGCCATGTGGTGTAAGGACGCAGTCAGACGGGACTGATGTCTTGACAATTCAGAGACAGACAGAAAGTAATTGAAAAAGACAGGAGACTGGTCACAAATACACTACACATTACGTGCAGAGTCCGACAGTCTGGAAGTGGCTCTGGCATGGCTGCCTGCTGAAGGTGAGCCACATTTCTGCCCTCACTCTGCCACACATCGCTGTTGTCCTGCCCCTGGGTGCTCCTCTCCTGCCTGGGTCACCAACCTAAGGCAGCCCTGGGACAGCGAGCACCTCCTTTATTTAAACAGCCAGCTCCTCCTGGAGAGATGCTGGAGCTTCATAAGGACATCCAAACCATTTCTCAACACTGCATGATGTGTTTAAGGAGGAGAGATGCTGCCAGGGCAGGAAGCTCACCAGCTGGCCATCAGGAGCCAGCCACACTCCTCGTGGAGATGATCCATAATGCCTCTTGTTGTGTTTCTTGCCCTGCTTCCCCTCAGGATGCAGCTGCAGTGTGTCCCTGTCATACGGCTCCAGCTGCAGAATTTGCCCTCGGGACCCTCAGGCTCCCAGCTCAGGAAAGGGACAGATGAGGGAGCTCCTAGGCTCGTCCTTCTGATACACCAAGTAGCTTCGCTGTCAGGAGGGTTTTGAGCCAGAACACCACGGTTTTTGGGCCTTACAGGAAACATATTTATTAAAAGAAGCTTATTTTTCAAAAGGAAATGTAACATCACTGGGAAAAACTAGCCATTAAAACCCAGTCCCCAAAGACCTTTATAATGGTCCCTTGAGGCTGTCCTAAAGAGACCAACAACTTTCTTACCACTTCCCCACTAAGACGCCCCTAACCCATCCCAGCTTCACAGCTACATTTTCTCCAACAGATGGTCAAAGTCATTAACATAAAACTTTGCTAAACTCAAAGGAGTGTTCTCAACATGTATTTATTTAGTTTTGAAGGCTGATGCTTCTATTTCAGACATGAGAAACCACATTTGCATGCTTAAAAGGTCACCTCCCCCAGCAGTATCAATAGGCCTAATAAAAGATGCAACCTCCTTTCCCTGCTTGCCCAAGAAGCTGACAGCACTAGATGTATTCCAGCACAGCTCTTCCCACCAAAACCGCCTGTGTTCCTCATTGCCGAGCTGTGTTCGTATTTCGCTTGATAAAGGATGAAACACCAAAAGCAGCAGCTTTCCCCTCAAGCCTTTGCATTTGCTACCACCACGGACAGCATCCTGTCATCCCTTGCTTAGACCAAGTGCTCAGGGGAGGCACGAACCAGCGGGAGCAGAGCTTGCTCTCACAAGCGGACCGGCCTTTCAAGTCCTTTGTACAGTATTTATAAAGCATCGATGGAAGCAGCAGGTGGCAGCTGGTTAACATCATGTAACACCACTATGGAAGAGTTCTGACCAGAAGTTAAAGAGAGCCTCATAATTAATTGAGGCTGCAGGAGGAATGCACGCAGACTGACTAATTACCTCAGATGCTCTGGCTAAGGCGCTTGCTGCTGCAACACGTGTTAGCAGATCTTTAGTGTTCATGAGCAGCCAGGATCTCTGTTCTGTGTCTCCAGTAAAGATCCATCTCTGAACACCTAACGTGTCCCCGTGGCCAGAGCCCTCACTCTGTGCTGTGCCACGGCATCTACCATTCTCCTTTCCCTCACACAGCACAGGGCTCAGATCTGCCCTCCGCTCCTGACAACCACAGTAAGACTCTCCTGTTACGCCCTGACTGGCAGGAGAAGCAAAACACAAACACTGAGGTAAATCACAATTATAAAGTATTGTTGGAATTGCCACCCCCAGCCTCCCGAGCTGGACATTTACTTGGTACTTGTAGCACTGCACAACGTCCAAGAGGCACGTGGAGAGAGGATATAAAAACTCCCAACTCTTCAGATGTAAAATGGAAGGAAAAAATTGATTAACTTTAAAATAACTTTCATACAGCATTGGCCAAAATGCCTGCTAAGGATACTTGTACTGTAAACCAGCTTCTGATTTCTGCTGAACCTTAAGGCCTTTTAAATCCATGAGTGGAAAGCCTTTTGGTAGGGAAAAAAAAAAAAAAAAAAAAAGTAGAAGAAGGGATCAAGTTAAAGGGTTCACCTGGTAAATATGCAAGAGGCTTAAAAACCTAGCAGCTTCACTCCCCTGCTTAATCTGCAGTGCAAATCTGAAGACGCTAATGATTTCTTTCTCACCCCTCCACACACCAACTCCCTCTTGGTCTCTTTAAGAAAAAATGAGTAATAATAAAATGCATGTGCTCCTTTCATTAACAACTCTGAGCTCTCATTTCTGAGTCAGTATTAAAACATCAAAAACAAGCTCCCCACCCCCATCACACAGGGTGATCAATGCCTCTTTACCACTTAGAGAAGATCTAAAGAGGCACCTAACACATTTATTATGTTACAGTCACCAGCACAAATTCTTTTCAAAATGTAATAATCCCCTCCACGTGACACTTAACTCCCCAGTAGGTCCTTTTGCAGTCAGGTTAATAACCTTCACATTATGTAGGCAAAAGAAGATTAACAGTGAATATGTTGAATCCAAGTTTGTGGTGCTGTACCTCCTCCTTTTGTTTGCTTCCAGGCCCCGCTGGCCTCTGTCTAGGACTTGACAAATAAATCCTATTTGGCATTGCCAGCAAATGTTTCTTGATTAAGCATTTGGGATCAAAGAGGGTCTTCTCATTTCCTTACACTGCAGCTCTAGAGGTCTAGTCTCAATTTAATTTGCCTCCTTAGTCCAGCAGAAACATGTTGGGACAGTGGGGGGAGGGGGTTCTTACTCGTAACACCGGAAAGCTCTCANTTTCTAAGTACTGCATTTTATCCTCATTGTCTTTAGAACAAAACACCATATTTTCAAGCAGCAATAGGCACTCAAATGCCTCCAAACTCACAAAATCCTCACTACAAGACAGAAGAGCAAGCGCTATATTTTGTACTCTCAACAAAAGGTATGTGTTTTCTCTCTCTGGTGTTTCCTCCCTGAAAACACAGCACCCAACATATCTGCAAGCACAGCCTGTTCTGCCCAAGCCAGGAAACTCTAAGAGCTGCAAACTCTAAGAGCTGCAACCTCCTCCATCAACCAAAGAAACAAAAAAATCTCCTTACGTATCAGCAAGGTGGGAGCAGAAACCACCAGTTGTTGGGCACCCAAAAAACATTCCCACCACCTCCCTGGTACAGCTTTGTTCTCCTCCAGGCTGCTCTACAGAGAGGCTTTTGTGCTGTTAACCTGCAACAACCTGGTGCAGCCAACTGCAACTGGGCTTGTTCTGCACTGTGCAGAGGTGTCGTCAGCGAAGAAAAAGAAATATGAGAAAATAAAAAAAGGTGGCAGGGCCTGAAATTCTGAGGTGCTTTAGCATAATGAGAAGAGGATTTTACAAACAGCAGCCATAAACCTGACTGCTGTTTCACGTTTTCATAACTGTGAAAGAAAATCGTGCTGCTAGGAACCACCTGCCACCACATGTATGGTTACAAATCTCTCCTCCCCAATGGAAACAGGAGCCTTATATTTCTGGGATTCGACAGTGTTTCCGAAATGAAACACAGCTGATAATAAATAAAACCCCAAATACCCATGAAACACAGAGCTGCTCCTGAACTGAAGTCAGCAGCTCTCTACTGGATGGCAGTTGCTGAGGACAAATCCTCACAACAAGCCAGGAGCAGACTGCAAAAGAAGACGTGGAATCATTTCTGTTGGGTACTGTCAAGATCTTCCAGCTGGATTAGGCAGAATCCCTAATCATCCTCCTGCATCTGCTGCAGTCAGGTCCTGGGGTTATGAACTGCAGTAGACACCCTTTCAAATAAGTCCACAACGAGATCTAGCTGAGAGATGGAAATTAGGGTTTCCTTACCCTGATCACTTCCTTGGGTGACAGACTGCACATCACTGGTGTCTCTGAGATGATGCAGACAGTACTGCTGCCTTAAACAGGACCCAGCTGGGCTGGAAACATCCAGGCATAGGAGGTAGGGAGCAAGGCTTTGCAGGGACCTGTCCTTTTCTGCTATTCAGATGTTGAACACAGTCAAAGCCTTGTCACACTTCATCCTCTTCAACACAAAGAGTTGGAATGAGGTGATTATCTGCTTGCTTTAGCAATGATGTGTTGGGTTTTTTCCCCAGCCACAAGCCTGGCAGATATTTTTTAGCCAAAAGCTCTTCTCAAAACTAAAACCAAAACAAATCACTACAGCTCAAATCTTAACCATTGTACAGGTTTTTAACTGAAAAATACGCGCTTCACAGAAGTTCCGCAGAAAAGAGTGTGACTTCCTAAGTCCCAAAATAATCAGGAAGAAACGACAGAGCAGTTCAGGCAAACGGCATGCTGCTGGCTCAGTCTGAGCTGAACAACCAGGAGCGCTCTGCCCCAGGCTGGCTGGCAATGGCCCACTGGCAGGCTCCCCGTGCCAGCACACATCCCTTGTTACTATTCAGCACTTGCTCAGCACAGACAATACACACACTTTGCACCGTAGAAAAGCAAAAGAAAGCACTCTTCCTGCCTCCGTGGATTTACATGCTAAGGCCATCAATCTCATCCTGACACTTGGTACACACAGCAATCAGCAGATGGATCGCTGTCAAAGCGGTGCATCCTCTTACCTCTCCTATGCTAGAGAGAACACATCTATATTTGGGGACTCTTTTCAGAACACAAAGCTGGTCAAAACATTTTGAATTGCAAACTTTCCCAAACAAAATGAGAAAGAGGAAAAAAAAAAAAAAAAACTGTTTCATGGTAATTTTTCCTGTTTTTCAAATCACTCTTCTCAAAAATGAGATTTGAAGAAAATAATGTTCAAAGAGTATTTGGAGCTAACTGGAGCACAGCTCACGGGGAACCAGAAGAGCTTGAAGCATGCTGATCCTCCTTTGGTAAGGAGGCTGTTTCCAGTGTGATTGCCTCAACAGCACAGAGGGGCACCCCTCTGCAGTGCGACCACCAGCCACTCCAGACTTCGGGGATGCTAGTTGCAAACACCATAATTTGCTAGGGTAGGATGGGATTAGATAACTGGAAATAAAATTTGCACTGACAGGACAAATAAATTAGGCCTTGCCCTTTTGAACATACTGAAGCACATAAGAAGTTGAAGCCCCAGCAGCCCAGCAGATCAGTCCCTTACTGATGCTGCACCTAGCTCAAGGGACGCTGCTCTCCCTGCAATGACAGCGTGCAGAAGCTGAGCCTCCTCTCCCTCTGATGGCAACAAAAAGTCCTTCAGCTCACTGAGCTGTGCTGAGCATGCTGCAAGTCAGGGTGGCAAATGACAGCACTGTGCATCTGAACGTGAATTATGTAAAATTATACATGCAGGCACACAGGGAGAGTGGGGAATCAAACTTCTCCCAAGGCAGGCATTATCTCTTCTGTGTGTGCCTGCAGACTCCTTGAAATCCCAAAAGGAAGGGATGCACAAGTCCAGAGAGAATACCTTTAAATGAGAGTATGATACAGAACACAGGCTGTATTTCCTTCTTGCTGACTTCAGCTCCACAGAGCTGTGACTCCATTTGTGTTGGTGGTGTCAGTCCTGATTTGTGAGTGAAGGAGGGAAAAAATCAGGTCCCTGGAGCACAACTGAGGCACCAAACTGGAACTGTTTTCCTGTAAGGCAGTTCAGTCATACTTTCAGAAAATAAACAGAGACAAGTGCGATTTTACAAGTTTAGAGGGAAATGTCTCAAGCAAGACATCATGGCCCAGGTTGCACAAGGCACAAAACCCCAAACATACCCTTTATCCTAGGCTTGTTTTTAGCAATCTCTGACTGCTGACAGCAGTTAACTTTAGCAGACTTTCTGTTTCCAGCACAGCAAAATTCAAGTACTTACAGACAAAACTGAGTGAACAAAGAAACCATCCTGACAAGAAAACCTATTTCCATCCCCATTAAACCTGAAACTCTTTCGAGTATTCTCTAGCAGCTGCAAGCATCCTTCTGCAAGTTTCTAGGACACCTGCTGGTGAGCTGCACGCCAAGGAGTAGCAGCCCCTAAGGGTGTCTGTCTCCCTCCTTGCAGAAGGGAAGGCAGAGATTAGATTTGTCAAACAGGAATAAGGAGCTAACGGGGCCGATAAGGTTAGACATGGCATGCAATTCAGCAAACAATTCTGGAAAGAACGATTAGATCTAGGCTAACTAAGTATGATAAATGCTGACTTTAACCCAATTACTTACAATGATTCTAGAGGTCTGGGAAGAGCTGAGCACTACAGTGTTGTAATCAAAGAACATGCACAAAGATGGGTGGGTTCTCTTCCTCACCCCACCTCCCAGAGAACCAGAAATTCAAGTTGAACAGATCTGGGGGAAAGAAATATTTGAATTTTGCTAAATTTAAAACATTTGTCTTGACTCTGGATTGCTCTTGACAGCAAGGAAGTCAAGATCAATTCCCAAAACTGTTTTTTTTTTTTTTTTTTTTTTTTTTTTTCTTTTTTTTTTCCCCCCCATTTCAGAAAGCTAGCTCTCCTCTAAGACCTTTATGGCCTTATGCAAGTTAAGAGACAATGGAGACATAGGCTTGGTTTCTGGCCTTTCAGAAAAAAGCTTTTTCCAAGTAATATCAACTGGGACAGTAAAAAGAAAATCTGTGCCTTAAACGCTCCTTTCCTTTTTCTCTAAACTACCAGCCCAGGGCCAGGAGTCCACTTGCTGCCAGCCGGAGCCTCCTCCCTTCCTGCTGCTCTGCCCTGCTACTTGCTAAGGGAGAAATTTGCAGCAGAGGCCGCTTGGGCCGTGCAGGTGTAATACAGGGATCAGGAGGCTGTGAAGCCAGGACCATTTCCCTCAGATTTATAGAACTCTAGACTGGAAAAATATCCTGGTCTGGCTGCACAGCCCCACATGACATTTAATAACAGCAAAGACAACTGTAGGTTAGGCTGGAGAGTTTCTCAGTCAGCTTGGCTTTGACGTATGTGGCTTCAATAACAAATTCATTTAATGTTCCTGTTTTCATGCTGAGACCTTATCCTGAAGGAATACGGCTCCCTTTCTGCTCCCTCTCCCCTCAAGTCATCAAACATACCAACCTAACTTTTTCATCTAATTTAATTTGTGGTCATGGCTTGCCTTAACATCAAAAGGTTTCTTTAGTATTTTTCTAAAGAGCTTGCATACACACACATACGTGCTTAGCTATTTTGGACAGGGAAATTTTGAGGGAAATTGCTTGGAGAGGTTTTAAAAAAAATAATGCTATTATTAGGACTTGTAGAACACAAATGCAGCTCCCAGTCATTTTTAATCTTTCAAATAAAAATTCTGCACATTAGGAAGAGCCTTGAAGTTACTGCAAACTGACAAACTCCACACCCAAGGATTATTTTGTGGAAAAGAATATGAAAACAGTTTTTTATTGCAAGCATCCACAGCAACAGTATTCTTGAATTATGCTGGAAGCCTAAAGCAGAGATGCATGTAAACAGGATGCACCAGCACGCTGTGTGCTGAACCAGCAAATTAAATACAAAGATAAAGCAAAGAATTTTGCTTCGAGATTGTGCCCTCCCTTGTAACTACAGGATCACTGCGTCGCATGTGCGTTTTCTCCTTGAATGCTGCGATGAGCCAAGGCATAGCTGGATGCTACAGGACACCACCGGGGCCAGCCCAGCCCCTGCAAGGAGCAGCCCCGCCCGTGCCTGGTCACCAGCCCAGCAGGGCAGCAGCACCTGCTGCCAGCCCTGCTAACGAGCTCCTTGGTAGCGGCAGCACAGCTCTGTGCTTGCAGATCTACATGGCTTCCAGCCTACGTTAGCAAGCAACTGTGGTAGCAAGCAAAATTCCTCCAAACTAGTAAGCCTGACGCTCCTTACCATGTTCAGACACATGGATGTAATTCAGGATCATCAACATGAAGGAAGGAGAGCTTAAGTACCTAGTGACCTGTTAGTTTTTGTTGTTGTTTTTTCCTAAAGGAAGAAAGTTTGTCTGGCAAGAAGGTAAGAGAAAGGTAGATTACATTTGTTACTACTGATTTAGAGCGACTTCACAATTCAATGGCTTCATGGTCAGAAATTCACTTACCGCATGGCTGCCCTTGTCCTGAATTCCCACAAATTACACAGTTCCTTGGCTTCAAACTCCATGATTTGCTAGCAGCTATTCCTGCTATGTGGATTGCACCCATGGGAGAAAGCAATTTTCAGAGGAAGCACTCCAGCCCAGAGCTGTGGTTCTGAAGCTGTTTTGGCCCTCCTCAATCTGCAATTTGTTTTGCTCACCTTTTCTTCAAGAGCTTGGGCTCATTGGAAAGAATTTCTAAGCACAGCAAATAATTAAAAAACAACAGAGCTATCTTAGCTCTGCAAGAGTCAGCTTGCGGTACCATGCAACACCTCAGCACCAGAGAGTTTCCTTGCCCTGCAAAATTAGTTCCCACCAATGCTTACCTTAGTGCAGGGGAAAATACCGGTGGTTTGGGGGAAAGACACCCTGTTTCAAGCTCTGCTTCACCACAGACTTCCTGAGTTATTTGGCTAAGCAGTCTCTCCGGGATGCTTCTTCCCAGTTGGGGATAAAGTCCCTACACTGCAAATCCCACCAAGTGCTAAACTGAAAATGAGGGTGGGAAAAGGAGGATGGAAAATGATGGAGGCTGTCCTGATGGAGCCTGATGGAAAAGTTCCCACATGCAGAAAGACATCTGTCCAGGGGTCACTGCCGTCAGTTTCTCCTTGGTTGGTCAGAGTTCTTCCAGAATCCCAGAATCATAGGTAGTAAAGGCAACAGCTACAGAATGAACGCAAGGCCCACACCACTAACTGTAAGGTACTCCAGCACAAGCACTGTCTGATGATGCTGTTGACCTTCAAACCCTTCTGCTAATGCTCTTCCATTTGCAAGACTGAGTGATAACTAAAAATGTTCTGTAGAAAATGTTTCCTAGCTAAATACTGGTATCACCTGGCTTATTCAATTTACAGGCATCTGCTTTGTCCTGGGCAGAGGGAAAGAGAGAAACAGCAGAGAACAATGGAGAAGATAGCAGGGAAGAGTAATTCCCCAACCCTTTATGTGTATCTGATAAAGATCAGCAACTCTTTGCTATATGCTGGGCTCATGAAATCCCCAGAAAAGCAAACGGTCAGGCAGAGCACAAGCAAACAAAAAGATAAGAACAAACAAGTGTAATGTTTGAAGGGTGAGTGGTTAGAGGGCGACATGGACAGACATCTTCCTTTGCCCTAAAAAAGTTCTTGCACCTAAACACAGGAGCAGGACATTAGTTCTGCATCTCATGCACTGTGGAGAAAATCTGAACTAGCAGAGGAACACGTCCCTACTAGTGCATTTGGGCTTTGCACCCTAATTCAGAAAAAAAAATACACAGATTAAATCTCGGTGGATATTGACAAGAAAGGAAAGGAACTACATTTACAATAATTCCTTGTAAGCACCAGCCCCTGAGCTCAGATATTGCTGCTTCTAGTAAAGTAGTCAAGAATGCCTTTCGTATATCCTTAGGATTAGAACAATTTTCATTTCATTCCACCTTTAGATTTACAGTGGGCTTTAATTCTCTGCAAGGAGCAGGTAGTACTCCATGAGGAATGAACATGGAAACTATGCAGACAAGACCACTTATTGGACAAGGTTTACCTTAACTCCAATTGTATGGTGACACATAGAAGAGTTTGAAAATAATAAAGGCTGTCAAAATATTTTCCATAATAAACTCCTACACACAGTGCATTTACAAGACCGACACAGTTTCCCACCCAGCTGGTGCACTGGCTGCTCCCAGGAGATCCCCGCTTGCCTCAGCCCGGCTGGGAGCTGCCCTCCTGTTGTTCCCCCCGCTAGAGCCTGCATGCTGTCCTGCATCTCAGAGGTCTGGTCAGGGCAGTGGTTCTCACTTAAGGAATAACTGCTGATCCCAAAGATATAGGCTACCCTAGAACAGCGGCAGAGTAGGGCAATGCGACTCTGTAACCACGAATGCCTCTGGGTAGGCTGAGGAGGACAAAACCAAGGTAACTCCCCTGCTTTGCTTCACACTGCCATGCCAATGTAGGGCTGAGGCAGATGTCCATTTCTGCTAAACACCAGTGGCAAGACAGGCAAAGTACACTTAAGAGGTGCTCTCAGTTTGAGAATGGCAGATTCATTCCCTCCATGAAGCTACTCTTCCCATCCCTGGCTTGGGATACAGCCTCTGGAACAGAGATCCCGAGGCTTCGTTATTTCAGACCTACATTGAATGCCTTAGTAAAGCTTTTATTAAAGCCTTTTTTGCCCTTTTTTTTCCTTTTAAATTGGGGATGTAAAAAGAGAAACAAACAAAAAAAGCCCTCAAAAACCCACAACAGGGTGAGGCACCCGTGCTGTCTGCCATAATAACACTCACTAATTAAAACACAAAGCAGCCAGGGCTGCAGGATTAATGGACATGGTTTCCTCTTTTCAAGTCTCGCCCGCTGACACATCGCCTCATTCCTTCCTTGCTCTTGAACCTCTCAGAAAAAAAAAATCCAGTTTGCTTATCTTACAGTGTGGGGTTGCCATAGGAACCGCATCCCCCTGTGAGATGCTCTGTCATAACATTTCAGCACTGTACGGAAGGCTTAAAGACACAGCATCCCCTGCTCCGGGGGCTGCCGAGCCGCCCGGCTCCGCAGACAAGCAGCTGTCAAACCAGCGAAGTTTCAACTTGGGAGCAAGTGAGAGAGAGAAATAACAGCAGAAACATTTAGTTGCCCAGTTCTTTGCAAAAATCTGCTCCTTGAATTGTTGATTAATACCAACAAATACTTCTATTTGGCACAAGACATCTTGCTTTCTGGAGAACTTGTTTCCTGACTGCTTGCTGAAAGAAGGTGCTGGCACCAAAACATAACCCCATCGTTCTACCATGGGCCAGCACAAAGCATCTCTTTAGTCAAGGTTTTCTGTCAGATTAGCCTTTGAGCCCTCTTTTCTTGGTTCTTTCATAAGAAAGGAAGAAAGAAAGTAGCAGGCACAATAATTGCCCATAATGGGAACAGGCCTCCTATAGCCCACTCCTTAATTACAGGGATGGCTTCCAGGCTGTAATCACTAGGGGTCCAGATGGAAGTTCTCCAAGCTCTTTGAGGGACAGAATGTGTCAGTTATTAATTAAACATATGAGGCAATTAGCCTCAAAACTTTGTAGTAAATCACTACAGCTGTGTTACTTTCGCTTTTTCCTTTGGTGAGTGCAAGCAAATGCACAATGCATTTCCCAGGGGGGTTACGAGGACTGCAGCCAAAAAGCATTCCCAAACAAGACCTTTGTTGTTGGGTGGGAAAAAGTATCTGCAGAAAGCTTGTTTTCAGAAGTCAGCTACTTCACAGTCACATCCCTCACGAGAGGCAAGGGGTTCTGTATATGGCAGCTACTCACCACTCCGACCATTTGGTGTGCAGCGCAGCTGAATTCTCTTTGCCACCCCAAGCAGCAGACGGGAGGTGCTCTGGTACATCAGGATCAAGCAACCATTCCTGTGGTTAACGCCGACTGTCTTTCAGCATCAGCTATTGACCTTACTTCATTGTTTTTGAGCTTATCAAGACTTCCATCCCTGCAGACACCAGCACATGCAGGCCCCTGTTGCTGGTCAGTCACACGTTTTAAAACAAGTTGCTGCGCTGCATTCTTTGTCTATCTCCAAGTCCAGAAACCAAGCCGAAACTACCACGGTTGTTAAAATCCGTTTAGTGATTTATTCCAGTACTTGTACTCACAGACAAAATCTCCTCTTGGTCACACCAAGAAAACCCAACATCAGTGCATTCTTAGTCTGCATTTTCCTCTCCATGCGGCTCAGTTCCACAGCTGTCACTTGTCTGCATAACCTGTGCCATTCTCAGGGTAGATTTTATAACATTTGTTCAGCATCATAAGAAAAAGGCAGAGGGCAGGGATGATAGTTTGTGTTTCGGAAGTATAGAAATGCACCTTAGTTTAATATATTTTTACAGTTTACACCAATGAGGGAACAAGAACCAAGTCACTTGCTCTCATCCCATCAAGACAGAAGCAAGAATGGACTCCCTGCAGGCTCCAGTTTTAAGATGGACTAGAAAGTTAAGTGTAGAAAGTCAACCAACTTATAGTACTTAGAATATGCAGAGTGTCACAACAGAGGTAGTATTTCCACTTTCTCTGCCCCACAAATATTAGTATTAAATTTTAGCAATGAAAGTAATTTAATCATGCTAGTACATTTAAACCTTGAGGGTCTTTGATATTCATGAAAGCAGGGAAGTTGTTCAGTATACAAAAGGTTACCCAGGAGTAATCTGATAAAAAAAAAAAAAAAAGCATCAAAATAAACCCAAACATCAAAAGAATAATCTCTAATTAAATATGCTGGGGATTTTGTCAGCCTATTACCAGACTCCTGATGATCTCCTTCTGATTTCCCAGGGCCCAGGCAGGAATAATAACATTAAATATTCTGTGTGTTCTTGAAAGAAAAGAAATGAGGAAGAACTGACACAAACAGCTTCAAATGACTCCTAGGACCCCTAAATGTGGATCTTCTACTTGGTCAACTCAAAATGTACTGTCACTGCCAAACAGTGCCCAGGAACACCGAGGCCAATGAGTCTCTGTTTTCTGGAGCTGACTAGCAAGATGCTGCACCATGCTATAATACACGGGCAGACTGTTTTTGTCCTTCAGAGCTCTTTTTTGAAATATTTTTTATTTTGTTCTAACAGTTCTGGACCTCTCTGACTAATTGCACCCACTTCAGCTGTGAAGAGAGATTTATAATGGAACATAATTTTGAGGGATTAACTTTGACACTGGTACATGGCCCATCCAGAACTGACAGCAAAAAAATTATATTAGCTGCTGTTCCTGCCAGAGAATAACAGAGAAGCTTATTACACAGGCAATCAAGCTCCCAAATTAGTGCTGATTTTCACCCCATGCCACTTTACTGCTGTTAATGATGGGAAGCAGCAGCAAACATGCAGCAAAAAGCCATCAGGAAGCTAGCTTTCAGTCTTTATTATTGCATAGGGTGACCACAGCCCTTGTTCAGGTACGAATCTCACCACAGGCAGTGGGAGCTGAAGATAGACCACAGCAAACGGGAGGAGCAGTCTACTGACCAGGGTCCTTACTGGAAGGTTCTCGGGAAGCTTCTGGTTCAGAGTGGCAAATTCACAGGGCTAGGAAAGCACCAGCCTTCTCCTCTCCTCCTCCCTACCAAAGAATTATCCTAGAAGCTGTGTCCAAGGCAAGGCTGAATGGTTTCAGGAGCCACAGCCACCTTTATTTTGCACTATTATCTCTGGCAAGGTACATAGAGCTATGGCACAAACAGCAATCCCTAACCCATGAAACTGGGATAGTCTCTGGCTCATGTGACACTTCCAGCAATTTGGGACTGTCTGCAGGGGCAGTACTAGCTATAATGATCACCATCACTTCCACTTGCAAAAGCATGTAGGTAGGAAGACAGGACTCTGTCTAGACTTTCTCTACCATAGATTTCTTGGAACAGAGTGTAACTGGACAGCACTTTCACTACAAGGAAATGCAGAACTACGGTGCTTAAAATTCTGGTATTGTTGTACTTCACAACCAGTGTGATACTATGGACAGACCTGAACCACTGGAAAAAAAACTAGTAGAGAAATAAATATGGGAAAACAAACAAACAAATAGAAGAAGCTTGGCCCCTTCCTAATTTTCAACAGGAAAAAAAAAAAAAAAAGGAGAGTTCTTTGGGATCTGTCACCTAAGAAATGCCAAAAGGCATGATCCAGTTGGAAATACACAAAATGTGATATCCTTAATAGGAAACAAGGCTAGAGAGAAGCCATCTCCCCTAAAAAGTCTGTGACACCAGAATGTAAACAGAATGTTCACACTAATCACATTTGGCTTTCCTTCAAGGAGATCCTGGCTCCCAGATCACCTGAACAGTCTCCCATGTGCTGCTGATTCCTCCCTGCAGTTAGTTACAAAATTCTCTCCCTTCTCTGTATTTTTATGTTTTGTAGGTAAGAGACAACTTTTGCAATGCTAAGTCATTTCTGTTCAAGTTTTCTTTCAAAAGTAGGCTAATGCCTCACTTGGCTCTCACTGAAATCAGCTGGATTTCCTCCACCAGGTTACAAGCTGGAGAGATCTTAACTGAAATCATGTATACATGTAAATGTGTCCATACTTTGTACAGAGCTTCTGCAGATTAATCCAACCAAATAAAGATCACTGTCATAGATAACTGAAGCCCCATAACATAAGTGAGTCTTCTTTCAACATGCCTAAGAGGTTGCAAGGAAAAGATTTATTTTCTGCTGTTTGGCACAGTGCTTCTCACGTGCCTTACTTGTCGGCCACACCTATAAACCTCTCCACACAGTCTGTCTTAAAACGACCATTTAACAAGACTGGTCACCTCTGTTTGCACTACGCATGACCACTGCTATGGCTGAGCAGAACTAGTGCATGGCCAACACTTGCCTACCTCAACATCTCCAGCTGACTCTGAAAGTAGGCACTGCAGCCAGAGGATGCAGAGAGACCCACCCTTACATAAGCTTGGGTACAGAACACTGCAGTCGTGTCATGTACTCCTGACGTGGTGAGACCAGGCTGACAGCTCTGTGACATCCCTTCTGTTCACTTGCTAATAGAGTCTAGAAAAGCTTTTTATGGTAGCTGGCAGAAGCAATAATAGTAACTAGAGATACGTTCGTGCTACACTCACTTCCCCGTGTTTGGATTAGTGGCATACTTTCATAAGTTTTCACAGTAGGCCCCCTCACCAGAGAATGCTCAGGTTACAGGGCCCTGCTCTCGCTGGTGATGAACTTGGGTTGCGCTCAGCAACCCACCCTTCTGTGAAGCATCCACTGCCCTCCCACACAGACCCCCTACAAAAGCCCTGCATCTCCTCAGCACAGGATACTGCAGAAGGGAGGAGTTAGACCAGGACAGGATTCAAAGACCTAAGGGGTAATTTTTCTAAGGAGTAACTGTGATTCACCGCTGTGCAAATGGGTAGGTAAGTCCTAGGCAGAGCATGCAGGGACTACTGCATTTAAGTTGCAGCTTCAAAATAGTTAGCACCAAAGCAGCAGCACCACGGGTGACAGCCCGGAGGGCAGCATTAAGCAGAGTGGGTGCAGCCATGAACTAGATGAGATAAGGGAGCAGACCCGTGGGGGTGCCACACCCCGTGGGCACTTCAGGGCTAATGCTGGGGAAGGGGAGAAGGCAGGGACTGCAGCTTATCAGCCCCTCCAGAAGAAGCTGCTCCCAGCCTCCGAAGGTGTGCTTTCTGTACATCAGCCAACAGCTCCTTTACGTACAGCCTCACCACCAGCACTGCAACATGGGGAGAGATGCAGCTGACCGGGGATGGCTCAGAAGTGCTATGCCAGCAGAAGCAGCAAAGTGAATTACAGCACTGGCCTCAGTGCCATTACAGAGAAAACAGCTGGAGACAGGGTTTTGAAATATGAATTGCTCACAAAGAGTGAACACTGACTTTAACCCAGATAACAAAGCACATTTAATGTACATATAGCCATGGTGCCTGATAGCAGCAGGGCCCATTAAAGGACTAAAGGCTGCCAAAAATATACTTCAAGTGGAAAAAAAGAAACCAAACCACAACAAAAAGCCACACAAAGCCACACACAATGTAGATGGGGACAATAAATTCCTATGCACAAGGCCACAAACCACACAAAGGAGTCTTCGGGACACCAAGCTCTACTGCTGGACACTCACACCTATGGCATGTGGAGCTGCGCTGAGCCAAACACATCGCAGTTGGCTCTCAGCAGAGTGATAGGCTTATAGGACATGGTAGCACTGTGTGGAGACACAAATGCAGGTCCCAGCAGCAAAGTGGATGCTAAGCCATACATATCTGAGGCTCTGTTCACTAGCCAGCCTGATGCAGCTGTATGACTCCAGTTCCAGAAGCAGGTTTTTAAACACTGTCTCCAGCATCTCTTCAGTGTGGTACAGTCAAGGGTAAAAATAGCTTTTACACATCTCTACACTTCTCCTCTCTGTATACTTCTATTTCTCTTCTTGTAAAGAGGAGAGCAACATCAGTTAAGTCATTCAGCAAATGTAAAGTGGTTATGGTTCCTTCCAAAAGGGGCACTGCAGCCATGAAGCTACAACTGCAATTAGTGATTTTGGTCTGATGGAGCAGGAAGCAGCAAACTATGTCATGAAAGCTTCAGAGAATATCCACACTGAGCATATCAAGTGCATGTTCGGCTAGAGGCAGGCATGGCCACACTGATTTCAGGGTCCCCAGGATGACTTCTGCATTTGCCTGAAAGGACCTGCTTCGTTCAGCCATTTAAGCCCGAGTCAGACAGTCTCAGTGGTTATCACATATGGGGCATGCAAGTCCGGCAGCTATGAGCACTCTCTTCAGTGGTACCCTTTTGCCCTTTTAAGCTTGGTGTAGGTATGCTAAAGCTATAGAGCTTCATTAAGCTGTCCAGGGGTACAGTGTTGATTGAGCCAGACATCATCTCTGCAACACCACTACAGGCCGGGGAATGTTTTGCTTTCTGTAACGGGCTGGCTGTTAGAGCTAGGAGACGGTAGCCCTGACAAGGGATCAAGAGCTGCCACTAGCTTTGCTGGCTCTGGCGCAGAATTCCTGATCTCACTGCACGCCACTCTGCCTTGGCAATTCCCATGGCAGCCCACGGTGCCTCCGTGTCTCAGCTTTCTGATCCATAAAGCAGGGGGAGCACACAGCATTTCTGTATCTCACTGGAGTGCTTCATTATCCATGGTTTGCACACCACTAAAAGGAGACCAAACAGTATGCTTCCTTGGGTAGACACATCAAGAGACAAGCTCTAGTCCCAACTTGAAAGATACATGAAAAATTAATATCTTTGAGCCTCCTTTATCCCCACAAGCAAAATCCACCCACCATCATAATTTGCTTTGAAATAAGGGAAAAAAAACACTAATTGTTCAGAATTATTTACTGGCTGGAACAGCAACATCTAAGAGTATGCATTCTCTGCAGACATGAACTTGTTCTATCCCAGGGCTTGGGAAAGTACCAGTTACCCCAGTGCAAAGTGCTATCTTTGAAAGCCTCACCGCAGCATGCACTACATGAACTTGCCTGCCTGAACTTAGATTTTAAACCAGAACAAAATATATTCCCGTGAAATTGGCAAGGCCTGCCTGAGCAAGTTATTTCTAGATGGTTTTCCCGTGAACATCTAACAAAAGTGAAGTTTACATTAAATATATACTGAGGATTTTCTCTTTCTTTTGAGGGCAATCAGTGTCTTGAGTTGCTCTGCCCCAGGAGGTACTGGCACAATCCACTCTTGATTAGACACAGGAGGGGGAGCAAACAGACAATTACTCTGATAACAATCTTATCTGAGGACAGAAACGAGATTAGCTGCCTAGTTGCAGTGATTCTGCCTCAGATTGAGTGTTAGAAGGACTGACTAATGTAGCATGGGATAGAGGGGGAATTTCCCCACAGAGCATGTCGGCTCTGTAAAGCATGTGAAATTCTTCTCCTGATGGTCCCCTTTCAAGCAGGGAGCATTATCTGCTAGAACAAAGTGGCCATGCACAGCACAGGTTCCTGACACCTTCCTGGAAACACAGTTGGGCAATTTCTTCCTTTTAGTTTTCTATCTCAGAAGTTGAAAGGGGTGAGTAAGATCGACTGGGACCCTTCCCTGCCTGCAGAAAACAACTTCCTCCAGCTACGTGTGCTCCTGAGTTATTTTGCAGACTATTCTCAAAGCTCTCAGGTGGCAGAATATGCCTTCACTGTCCATGAACCTAATGAAGAACACTGCTGGGCAGTTCTCTGGAGACAGTTTTGATTTTACGTCTCTGCCTTAATGCCCTTTTTTTTTTTTTTTTAGTTATTCCATCACAACAGGGAGTCTAATCCCTCTCCCCCAGGTGTTTACAGCCTTCACATATCTGGAACCATCTCAAGTAACAGAGAGGGCAATATCAAGAGATATTAACAGAACATCCCTGAGATAAGGATCCCACGTTAAGTCTGTACTTAAAACAAGTCTCACAAAGAACAGATAATTAATACAGCAACAGGACAGAAGCCAAATGGTTGAGGAGGTTGCTTACACCATACCTATACCAACAGGTTTACACTCAGGCTTCCCTGCAGCAAACACAACAGATCAGCCTTCCAGAGGTGCCAGCTTTGCTGCTGTCATTCCAGATGCTCTAGGCTCAGCTCTGGAACTGGGGTATGGGGAACAGATCTTCAGCAACTGAGCTATGACTTTTGGATCTCCAACACAGCAGTTTCATAAACTCTTTACATTGCCCAATTGCAGGAAGGGGACAAGGACCTCCAGAACACAGAAACGTCAGAAATGCCACTCCCAAAAAAAGAATAAAAATCACAGACCAGGTAAATTAGGCTGATGGAAATCTGATAACCAATATAGGAAAAGTTGCAAGCAAAAAGGCAGAGAGGTAAACTTTCTCCCTGAAGCATATGACAGTACTCTGCTTCAGTATTTGCAGTTTTCTTTACATATCTATTTAGACTAAGATGAATATCCGTATAAAAATACAGAAGCAAGCAGAGCCAACTGCTACACTTCTGCCTCACCAATCTGAATTCACAGCATTTATTTAGTTATAATCCTTCACATAGGAAGTTTATTTATACAGATGGGGATTTCTGGAATTCTGCAGGATTAGTCAATCTACAGCATTCTCAGTGCATGAGTTTCAGCATCAAAATTACACTGCTTGGATATTCAATGCCTAGAGTAAATATTTGGGCTGCTGAAGGTTAAATAGACTAGTCAAGATGAAGCCAGGGTGCTCTGCTTATTTACTCAGAAGCTTAAATATTGCTCTTCTTCATTTAAGCAGCGTAGTTTAAAAGAAAAACTCATAAAAGCAACAAATGAATCACACTTACCCAGCCTGAAGTGAGACAACTGTCACTGCCAGCCTGGGTATGCATGTGGCAAAGCCTCACGCCTGAATCACACATCTCACACCTTGGCCTTCGTATGAAAAACACAGAGGAAACAACACCTTCAGCACAAGCTTGCTGCTCTGAGTTTCAGCTGCACCGGGGAAACGGGATAAACAACGATCCCCCCTCCCAGCTCTATTCAAAAGCAAGAGGGAAATAATTGGTGTGAAAACCATTTGCAGTTCAGTTACACTTTTGAGATGTGAAGAGGCAGTCATGAACTAGGCTGCCTGAGACCAGACTGTCCACATACATCCTACTGTGGAGGAGATTTCTAAATGCTCTCACCACTGCTACACACCAGCTTTCACCAAAATCAGCAATAAATTCCCACCCATTACAGGAAGAGCTATGTTAAACTAGTTCCAAAGTCCCACCTTCTCTATCCTCCAGGCTTGCAGCACCGATGTTCTACAGCACGTCAGGTCCCTGATCCAAAGCCAACAGGCTTGGGATCAGACAAGGAAGAAGCAGTAGTTAAGTGTAAGAGTCATAAAGCAAAACTGGCTGCTTTCACTTTTGATACACATAGACTAAGATTAAAAACAAAAGGATAAGCAGTTTAATAAAAAGAAAAAAAGGCCATGTGTCAGCAGCTAGAAAAGTAGACGAAGCTAAGAGTTTAAGAGGGAGCAGATAGGCATTCAAAGGTTACATTTCAGTCCATTTGTTCAGTTTCAATTTCTGAACCAATTTTATTTCAAGGCACAGACATTAGAAGGTTTTCTATTAAGGCACCAAGAAAATAAAACCTGCGTCTCAACCGAACACCTCTGCAGGAAACCACTCCTTGTTGCTGGCTTTCCACCCTCCACTGGGCATGCCATCTCTCCCCACTGAGGCTAGGTCTTGTTTACTGCACTCTTCAAAGAGATTTGGGCAGAAATTTTGGACAGTGGGGAAGAGGAAGAAATCCCCTCCCTCCAGTCCAGTTCACTCTGAGCAGATGTGACATTCCCAAGAAGCTCTGCCTTTGAAGTCTGGAGAAAAAGCGGGAAAAAAGGCCTGACCTTGAAAGCTACATTTCTTCCCTTAAAAGTAGTCTCTCAGGGCTCCTGAGAGAAAGAAAATGCAAGTAGCAATAAGGATCTCCAGATCCTTATCTCACGCTGTTTTTGAGAGACTTTTGTTCCTCTGCTCCTGTTGTGTTTTGATTACAGAACTTTCACAGACACCGCACACCCCGACCCCCGTGCCTCCCTCCTGGGCCTGTCCCGCGCCACCGCGGCGCACAGCCAGGCGTGACACGACAGATTTTATGGCAGGTTGCTTGCAAAGAGGAGTTTGTTGAACGTAAAACACTGACCCGAAGTGAATTCCCACCCACAAGCACTGTCACAGCCAGTTCCCCGTGTGACAGATTTGCTCTTGGCAGCGCTCAGGCAGCACAGCCTCGCACACCCACAACAGCCGGTTTGGAGCCACACTGTGGCCTTGCACACCCTCGTGGCTGGAAACCCCGCTATTTCAGCAAACAGCCTACACTTACCCCAGAATTTCCAGTGGCTACATTAACTTTAGTCTGACAAAAAGGGTCTGCTGTTGCAGTTTTACCTCCCTCTGCCTGCTGCCATGTCCTCAGCAATCCTCTCCTCCTCTCCTAAGCTCAGCTCCTCCTCTGTCAGTCTGCCCTATTAACCTTCTCCATTTCCCACCCACCCAAATTTGCACATTATTAAGCATCCAAAGCCTTTTGTTCAAGGCCCTCAAACAAAAGCGTAGCTATCGCATTTCCTGGCAAGAGGTGCCTTACATCCATCAGTCACTTAGGGCAGCTCTAATAGACTCATTCCTCCCGAACACAAAAACAGGGCATGCCAGACAGGCGAATTCAAGGACATGTCCTTTCCTGAATTCCACAGAGCAAGATAAGCCCATGAGCCTTGCACTTACTTTATCTTAACTAAGAGGCTTCCCCCACTCTCCCACCCAGTAAAAAACTAATTATTTACCACTGAGGCACGGAATAGGTTAAAGTTTCTTCTGTCTTGTCTCAGCTCCCTCCGCAGATTAGGGGAAAACAATGAAGTCTCCGCACTTCGTGATATTGCTAATGCTTCCTGTGGGGATAGCAGCGCCTGCTGCAAAGAGGATTATGATTACGGTTTAAGAGGAGCGTGCACTGTACTGCCGCAAGAGGCACAGGCTTATCAGAAAAGAAACCAAGCTGCCCCCAAACTATGCATGCGGGACTCCAGCCCGCCTTCAGTTCTGGCTGATGGCTCTGCCTCAGATCACACACCCCTTATCAGGGGTGATAAAGCAGCAGCTGAGCTTGCAGGGAGCACAGGGAGGGACAAGGGGGATAAATGAGTAACACTGTGCAAGCAGCTTGCACACGTTCACTATCAGAACACACAGCAGTGTTTACAGATCACCCCACCATGTTCATCTGTATCACAACACAGAGCTGACTGGGGCACGTCAGAGCACAGAGGCTGCCTGTTCCTGGCCATAGCTGGGAAACCCTGAAGGAAAAACTGCTGATGGAGCTGTGCTAGCTGTGGTGACATTGGTTGGCCTAACACAGAAAGACTGCAAATGTTTCAAAAAGCATAGCATCATCAGATCTGCTCTGAGCAGAGTTAGCTCTGAGGTGCAGCTTCAAGTGCTGGTGAAGGCTCTCTGTCAGACCTCTCAGTCCTACTGCTGAGCACAGAGCTGACTCAACTGGAGAAAGAATAAGAAATTGCCACTGAGCATTTGTAAGACATATCACCCATCAATCTGGGCTCTCACAGGTACCATCAGCAAGATAGCTTACTCACACCTATCCATCTCTACCAGCTACTGCAGAACACACACGGCACAATTTCTTATTTGAAAAACAAAGAGCTTCAGCCAAAACAGCCATCATTAATTCCTTGATTTCAAGAAGTGCTCAGCCTGATCAGCAGGACACACCACTGGCTAATGCCCATGTCAGGACTAAGAGCACTCAAAGTCTCACGCTGGCTGAAGTCTCACATTTTGGGGCAGAAACATCCAGCTGATGTGTGAGAGGTTGTTTGTTTGTTTGTTCTTAAAACACTGTCAACCACCCTTGTTCTTCTCCAGCTATTTATACAACTGATGCAAGCGGAAGTTTCACAGATATTCCGCCTCATCCCTAATTCTGTTCAGAGGGGTTTAATGGCTCCCTATCTGCTTGTTAGAGGCTGGGACTGAGATTTGTGGCATTAATGCATGCTCTCCTGAGTTTTTACAGGTTTAGAAATCACTGAGCTTCTCCCCTGTGCTCGACTCTGTCTCATTGCACAGTGTTGTTCCAAGCAGCCCTTGCCACCTCCCAGCACACACCACAAATGCCATAGAACAAACCCTCCAACTGCTCATATTACTGAACAAAGCAAGTTTCAGGATGCTCACAAGGCTCTTCCCTGAACTGTGATGTGACTTAAATCAAGCTGTTCGGCTCCTGCAGAGGGCTAAGGTCTCCTAGAGACAGTGAAAGCTGGATGTTTTTAATTAGCCAAAACAAACCTTCTCGTGCTGGGACAGTTCACGCAGCTCTCTAGTAACCTTCACTGCTGGGTGCCGGACTCCTCTGGGTTCCCTCTTTACCTGCTTTTCCTTCCCATTAATCTCTGTGGAAGAGAAAAAGAATAAGAAACAGAGCTGAAAGACAAAAGATTAGGCTGGTTTGTGGTCTCTAAAAACAGGACACAAACTAAAACAGCAACTTGCCCATTAACCTGCCTTCAACAAACTTGTGCTTCAGGGGATTTGTGAGCCACTGAATAGATCTGACTTATGTTTCTGACACTTTCATATTCTCTGGGAAGGATAGGAACAGAGGTGTTAGCAACAGTAAATTAAGTCACTGTCTTTCAAAACTTGATCAAGTCATCATGTGGGCCCTAGCCCTTGGGAAGGCAAAGCTTTAGTGCATTTCTCAACATCACATCCAATGATCCAGACAACAAGGTGGCACAGCAAATTTAAGAAACCTCCGAAGAAACATCCTGCTTTATGGCTGACGCTTTAATGATTATCTGTTTTAAGAGGATCATTTGATAGCAGGTTCTGCATAAGGTGGCAGTGAGAGGAAAGGCAACCTTAGCAAGAAGGGCCAACAAAAAGCAGCAGAAAAAAAATCAAATCCATCAATATAGGGGCTGAATGAGCAGTCATAAGAAAAAAACAGAGTGGATTTAGAACTTGATAAAGGCACCCTATCATCACCTCTGCAGATAAGTAATTTTCATTTTGACAACAAGGATATTGAACTGTATCAGAAGTATCAGGATGAGCTTTCCACTTAAATCTAGTTAAAATGTCTCTGCTCCTTCTAGTCTCAGTGGCTCAGATAGAAACCTTGCCTGACAGTGCCATACAGCATCATCCTATAGAGACCTTAGATGCCCTCTGCAAAGGGGATGTATTCACAAGATGGACAGTTGGTTTAAAACAGAGGAAAAGCAGAGAGAGCAAGCTTATCACTTTTCTAGGCTACTACTAGCAGCGATGCAGATGTAGGTACATTTTGCAAAAGATAGCTCTCAAAGTTTGGGCAGAACCAGCCAAAACTGCTTTCCAAGAGAAGGCTGGAAGGGAGCAATCAAAAGCATATATATATATATAAATACAGGTAAACCTTGTATCTCCATCCTGTTTGAGGATGCAGGGCTAAGCCTGCAAAAACTGTACCTTAACTTGTAATGTTGATTACTTAGATGACTAAATGTCTGACTTTCACTCCAGACCAGGCACGTAGAAATCTGTACTGCAGCCACAGTAAACAGAAGCAAGAATTCACCTCAAAACATGTTGTTTTCCAGTCATGGGCCCTACTGTCAAATGCAGTGATTCATTTTATGACCTGCACAGACTAACCAACTCATTTCTCATGGCAACAATTGAACCAGACTGTAGCGAACTGACCACATCACACCGAAATCTCCACACTTCTGCAGCCTCTGGAGCCTCCTTATCCAAAGGGCATTCAGCACCCTAACACACTTCAAACTAAGGAGTTCTTCCTGCCCTACATGGCCACATCTCACTCTGCCGACATGGAGACTTTGGTACATCAACTTTCAGAACACAATTTATACATCTCTAAAACCAAACAGAAGTTCTAAGCTCTTACAAAAATAATAATAATAATAATATAACTGTCAAACACCCATCAGACCTAGAAGCATAGGTGAATGTCATATATTGAAGAAATTAAATGGCTCCATTTGAGACAGGGATGGGAAAAGCATAAAAGGCTCTGGTTAAAGCTCCCTTAGTATCAAAATTCAATTTCTTTCAGGTTTTGCAAACAACGGCCTTAAACTGAACGCTGCCAGCCTGCCTGCAGCCTTTGAGGAGATTAGGTTATTACCACCCAACTACGAGAATCCTAAATCCGGTATTAATCCTAATTCCCATTTAACCAAATCTTCACTGTGCAGTGAAAGCTGGCTGTACATGAATTTCCACATGCATCCTGCCATGCTTGTGACACAGATCACTGCACAGCAGATGATAAACCTCCTGTATGTTTAAGAAATACATCCTGACTTTGGTTTCCAGAGAATCCCAGTAGAGAAAGATTGGAGCTGGGGAACAGATTGGGCCAAACTGAAATGATTTCTGGGAGACAGTGGGCCAAACTCTAGGTTTACAACCTAAAAGCTTTTAGCAGCTGATCACTAGGTATTTCAGCCCTGGCTTGGAAGAAAGCAGCATGCATCACCAAATCACCAGGACACAGGTCACATCTGTGACCCTGACCCTGTAACGCTGCCCGTATCAAGTCATGTATCCCAAATGGTTAAAATCATAACTGCCAGGAGAGCAGAAAGCACCGCCCATCATCACTGCCGTGCTCACTCTCCCCAGATAAGTTCTGGAGGCAAAGGATTTAGCATTTCCTCTGAGTAAGCCCTCGTTCCCCACTCCTGTCAGCTCCAAGACCAGCCCTACCCACCTTGCCCGGTGCTGCTCAGACACGGAACCATAGGGACAGGGTCAGACCCAGCTGTAGCCTTCCCACTGCCCACCAGAGGAAAGGCAGCTCCTGATCTCCTCAAGTTATGCTTGCTACAAAAGCTTTTGCTAGCTGCTGGCTCTCCCTGCTGCAAATGCAGGAGAGCCAAAGTCCCACCCTAGGCCCTTTCCAACACCATTTTACTCCAATTCCCTTTGAAAACACCATTACAGCAGCCAAACTGCACATGGCTCCTGGCTGCCAAGGCTTCCTGAATTGTCCATGGGCAAGATCACATCATTCAACACATTCTAGTATTCCTAGGCCAGGTACTGATCCAAGAGACAAAGGAACTGGAGGTTAGGACAGACTGCTGCTTGGTCTACTATCAAACAGAACAATTTTAGTGCTGTTAGAAGTTCACAGAGTTATTTGAGGAGACAAAAACCACAACAATAATGTTTCCTGTATTTGAAGCACAAGAATTCACTGGAGATGAAAGAGACCTTCAGGGAAGGACATTCCCAAGAGAACAAAGATGCATTTGGCACCAGCACCTGTTAAAGGCAACAGATCCTCCTACTGGCACGGAAGCCCACATCTGCTGGAAAGGGCAAACCATAATTTTTTAACCATGTAAGGTATTGCTGAAAACCACCATTTCCATCAACCCCAAACTCAGCACACTGACCCTTCCAAAAATACTATGAGATTTTAGAACAGCGCTTGCTAACCGGGAGCACAACGTGACCGCCCCTCTTCTTGCAGCTGGCTATGCCTATCGCTTGGTGCCCAGGCCACCCAAATGGAGGCCGCAGCAGGCTGTGGTACAGCACAGTGACAGCAGGCCGTGCACCGACCGAGCCATGGCAGCTCTCCATGTGGATGCTCGTGGCCTGCAGCTGATGGTATGTGCAAACAAAGCCATCAGCTGCAGGTTGGTACAGGGAACTTGTAAGTTTTGGACTGTAGTTTCTGATGATCAGCATTTCTGCACCCCTTCTTTCTGCATTCAGTCATCAGCAAGGAAAACTGGGACTTTTACATTATGCAGGAAATTAAAAAAAGGAAGAAGTGAGAAATTCTCATTCTATTCTGCACAAGAATTACTCTCCCAAGGCAACTGTAAATAAAACACCTGCACGGCTTTCCATCAAGGGTAACCCATTCCCTTCCAAGAAACACCCTCCACTACCCATGACTATGTCCCAACCCCTCTTTGGGCAGCCCAGAAGCCTGCCTCTCAGGTTCATCCAAAAGCCCAGCTCTAAATGACAGGCTTCTTCAGAAATGGTGGAGAATTTTGCTTTGCATTCATGTTCAGTATTTAATCTGCAGATTAACTGCATACTTAATGACGGAAGTGAGGCTGATATGTCATGTACATACATTCCTCTAAGTCCTACTTTTCCCACTGCCAATACCTTCATCCATTAGCATGGAAGAAGAGGTTGTGGTGGGTGGGAGAGTGCAGCTTAGGCTCCATTCTCTTTATACACACAAAGCCAGCTACAGACACAGTAAAAATGATCTCTTCATGCTTACAGCTTTAAATTTTCAACATAAATTAAAACACACTTTGTGCTAGAAAATAAGTAACTATGTTAAAAAAAAAAAAAAAAAAAAAGATTTTTCCAGTGTTCACAAACATTTTAGGGGAAATAATTTCTCATTGAAAGGAACTGTTTGCAGTACCTAAAGCCACCCATTGAGAAATGTAAGAATCAGAGAGAGATGAGCCCACTGGAAACAGTCTTTAAGAAAACATGGCAAGCAGACTGTAACTGTCCATGCTGGGAAAAATACAAAGCACAGGGAACTAAAGAAAATAAATCTACTCCCTCTCACAAATATATAAACACACACACACTTTCAAAAATAACCAGCTTGCTAAAAGCCACACAGAAAATCACGGTCAACACACAGACTGGATTTCAAAAGTGCCCCATTTCTAGCTCCCTTTGCAGCAGCCATGTCATTGTATCATTGAGAATAATCCAAGTCAAAACAGTTTTCCCTAAAGCTGATCTTCCCAGTGTCCTATGCAATCTAGCTTTAGATGCCCAAAGCAAAGCAATACCTCATGATACCCTTTCTGAAAGAGAAAGGAGAAGTCTATTCCAGGCTCTCCCTGCTATCCAGACCATTTGCCTTTGCCTTGCTTCACCCGGTGTCCTCCTAGCTCCAACCCCACAGCAGATCCCTGCAACAAGCCTTCCTCTACTGCCTGCCCTTGCTCCTGCCCCAGGGATGTGCTGTCAGTCACACTCTTCTGGGTAACAGAAGATGTGGCAAGAAAGAAGATGTTGATGCTTTGAAGATGTGAAACAAACTGGCAGAGAGCTAATATTTAAAGTAAGTATCCCGTACAAAACAAAATCAAAAAACACATTGAAAGTTCACTGAAGCCTAGAAGTCTCAGTCTTAATGGCAAAGATGCCCCTGCAGTTCAGTGATTCAGGCCCTTCTGGGGGCTGAAATTACCTGGTTAGGCCTGATTAAAAAGATAAGCACAGACAGACCCATCGTTCTAAGACAGTTCAGAGACAGCTAAAGCAATGACAGAATCTCGTGGGTTTAATAACACTCACAGTTTCAGTTATTTATATTGACAGCTATCCAAGTATTTACCTGGCTCCAAAACATAACATTAACAGAGTCTCTGTAGAGTTGAATGAGATATTCCCTACACATGAAAAACCTCAGCAAAAAAACCCTATATACATGGAACACAATTCCTCACAGCTACAGTTAATATCCCAAGAGGAGGATGCCTGCCCTGCCTCCTGTGCAGGCACAGCAGCACAGAGCTAGGCAGGTCCTTGCTGCCCAGGTCACAGCTGCTTTGCAGCAAACACAGGCAGCCCTCCAGCTGTAAGCCTGGAGTCTGAGTCTTTCTCAGCGAAGATGGCGAGGTAAGAAAGCCAACAGAATCAGACCTGCAGCCAAGACAACCCACCTGGTGCCAGGCTGGCTGGGTTGTGATGATAGCAGAGCCATGCAGACCTCTCACAAAACAGACACATCCCCAGCACCATGGGCAGGGTGCGCATCTCAAAAACTGGGCGGGGAAGCACAGTGTCTGTACTACCATTTAACAAGCCTGCAGCCTGCTCCCTAAGCCACCCTGGGAAGGGGCTTAAGAGCCACCCATCCCTGAGGCTTGATTTTCACTTCCCTTTCTCCCGGGAGCTGCTCAGCCCCGGGCTGCCCTCCCCTACAGGCTTACCTGACCGACTCCGCATCAGTGGACTGGAGCAGCTGAGCACTCACAACTGCTTTGTCCAAATGATGGGGACATAATTCTTCCTTACCACTGGGAGAAGTTGTGGCTAACAGAGACGAAAAGCTACTTGAAACTTTATTCCTGTCTGGATCAGAAATGTTGTGGTTATATAACATCCTTCTTCCCCGCTACCACCCCAACTGCTCTTCATGTTGAAAGAGTTAAAAGAAGACAGCAGAACCATTAGCATTTTGATAGCTTTCTGCACATGTATAGCATAAAGTCTTTAAAATTCATTGTGCTGAGTTAATCCTTCAAGTTTAGATTTTCCTCCTCAGCTTGAGGCAACCAAGGGGTTTTCTGCCCCTTAATACCTTCGTAGAAAGCTCTGAAGAGCTGCCAAGCTAGAAGTCTCAAACATGCTCTGCTTTTCTAGCAGAGTCCTGAAGTTCAAGAGAAGACATGTAAAGTGTTTCTTAATTAAACCCCAGACAACTACAAGGCCATCATCTTAAGACACTGCAGCCCCCAGAGACCCCAACTTCTGCACACTGTGACCCACAGCACACACACATCCATGTGCTGCTTTCCTTCCACAGCACAGAGCACACCCAGCGCCCGCTAACTGCAGCTGCCACTGATGGTACTGGGCATCTCTGAAGAATAAGCAAATTAAAAACCTTGACCTGGATTCAATACAAGCTCAGGGACTGGAGCTCCTCATCAGGATCAAGGCTGAGTTTTCTAACACTAGTACAGTTCCTAGAACAAAGCTGTGATTTTGAACTGTGCAACTGGCATTAATACTCAGCAATTGCACATCACTGCCTGGGAAGTTTCTGCAGCACGCGCCTTTTGAACAACTCCAAAGCACATTGCTTTCCCAAGAAGGCATCCAGCACTGCCTCAGGGTGAAGAAAGAAGCCATCTCACCACCTTCTGCCTTTGATTGAGATTTCTGCCGTGACAACAGGTAAATGCTTCAGGACCACATCACTCCTGAGATGCCACTAAATGGTAGGACTCCAGGAATCACTAGCTTGTTAAGGACAATTAGGCCTGATTAGATCCTCCCTGCAAACACTTCTTTGGGGAAACACTTAGAAAACATTGGTCTGTTCAAAGGAAAATGCTCATTATAAACCTGTGCACAGTTCCATGAAGGTTAACAGGTCAGAAGTGCAGTCAAAAGCAGACAAGAACAGCAGCACGTGCACTGCAGTGGGATGTGGAAAAATGAGGTTCAGATCCCAGGGCTGTGACCCACAGTCTCCCACGCTCTAACGCATATCCCCAAACCATAAAATGCGCACTGTT
Source organism: Alectura lathami (assembly GCA_013399715.1). Classification (NCBI taxonomy): domain Eukaryota; kingdom Metazoa; phylum Chordata; class Aves; order Galliformes; family Megapodiidae; genus Alectura; species Alectura lathami. Next base: position 340,692 of record VXAV01000045.1, read on the forward strand.
TTGGCTGAGATAAGAATCTCCCCTCAACTGTCCCAAACCATCAGAAGTTGTTCGTTTTTCCTATGAGAAACAATCACGCAGAGCTTAAATTACAGAGAAAAAGGTGTTCTATCCAAATTTAGAGAATGCATAATTAACACAGTCAAGAGAAGGGAAGACTTTAACAAGAGCACACTGAGTGATATGGGACGTTCAGCTGCAAGAGAACTGTGGAGAAAGCTATTTATTTAGCTGGCAAAACTCTTCTTGTAAGACAGGAAATATTCCCTTCCCATTTTTCAAGCCTGAAATATCTCTCCTAGGAGCAAAATCTGGATAGGTCCTATTAAGGAAGAAACTGATCGTGGCTCTTTCTAAGAAAGACAACTTCCTATTCTCTCATGAGTCACGTTTCCCCAGCAAATCATTTAGATGTGCACCAGTAAAATGGGCAGTGGTAGACAGGATTCTCTGCCTCAAAAAGGTGTCACAAAGATACAGTTTTGCAACCGCGAGATGTTGAGCGGCTGCGGACCACACAGAAACTCTGGATAACTAAGTGGTAGGTAACCACTGTGAGGCACGGCAGAGAGACTGCGTCTGCCAGGAAGACTCTGAGCACCGCTCGCTCTGGTGGGCAGGCACACCGACAGCCCAGGTGCCTGCCCAAGCTGCTCACCAGGGCGTGCTGCACCTTTTCGTTACCTACCAGTCAATTCCTGAGCTATGTCCAGGAGTGTACACACAGTAACAAATGCTTCCAGCAATGCAAATCCTCTTTCAAATGCATTTACAGCTAGCTACTGGAAGGATGAGAAAATGACCTTATCGCCAGTGTCAACAACTTTATGTGTTTCACCCCCTCCTTGCTAAGACATAGTGTATCTGGACAAATCCTTGCCTTCATCACAAGGATAAAAGCTCAGGGACAGTAAAACAGAAAAGGTGGAGGAAGTGATAAATCTTGTCTGTGCAGAGTCACGAAGCTGCAAGATAGCCAAACAGAGGCACTTTTAATACATTTAATAACATTCTATTTAAAAATCAATGTTTAGTCCCACTCCATACTGTTGTACTTCATACAGAATCAATGATCACAGCTGAAGGTTGCAGCTTCAAGTTAAAGGACAGTCTACAGGTGTAATCTTATAGGATGCTGAGAAACAGGTCCACTACATGGCTTCTTTTGTGCTGCTCAGCTTTAAGTGACCAGCCCTAGAATGCAATACTGAAGGCGCAGTCCAGTGCCAGCCACAGAAAGGATTTTGCAAGTTAGCCTCAGTGAGCAGCTGGGGCACGCAGCCCTCATCCAGGTTCTGGCAAACCCTCCCCAGTGCTATCTGTCCTTAGTTCAACAGGACAAATTGTAGCCCAGCTCCAGCACACATCTAAGTTGTCACCTTAATTGAATTATTTCACCTTAATTGAATTATTTTCTCACTAACCTGAATTTTTTCAGTTCTCCTGATTCAAGATAAGAAGAAAAAAGTGTAAAGCCTTAAATCAACAGCTTGCTTTTTCAGTAATTTAAGTATACTTAACTAACGTGCAGAATTCAGACATGCAATGGATGCAGAGAAATCTGGTCATTCACTAATTAGAAGATGCGCTCTGTCGTGTGAAACAGGTCTCATACCACCTCCACATACCAGCCATCATTAACAGCAGAGTCTAAGCCTCTGAAGAAAAGCATCAGCTTATCTTCATCCTCCTGCATACCTAGGGAACCTTAGCAATCAGCTTCTTAAAGGCTCTTTAGAGGTTCCTTCAATGATTGCAACTGAAAGAAGTAAGAGGCAGAAATCTGCTGATGTTTCAGTCAAAGATAGAGCCGTATGCAGAAGCCAGCAGAGCTGTATGGACATCCTGGCCCTGGCTGCCAGCTGCTCAGGCCACCTGCTGCACCATGCTTCTGCGTGATATAAACACACCTCATGCGTCCTGCTTAAACTTGAATGAGAAGGGGGGAGTACAAACAAAAAGGCATGCTCAGACTCTTCATCTACCACAATATGAACAAAAGTCATCTTGAAACAGGTTAGCAGAAACCATTAGAGGATGCATTTGGCTTTTTGGAAACAGGAAACTCCCATTATTTAAACCTCAATTACACAGCAACAGCTTGGAACCTCTGTCTTCAAAAGGAGTGCTTTGTCTTTGCCTATGCAATGATGAAGCTCAAAACACCAGCTTCCCCCCACTACACCACATCTCTCTTTTCCTTTTTAGGAGAGATGGAAAACAAAAATCCAAAGCAAAGGCAGAGGGGGATTCTCACACAAGGAGATCTGGAGTGACCACCTCAGTTCTGCAACTCCACCTTTTACTGCAGCAGAAGCCCCTAGCAGTTCCCCACTGCAGCCAAGCAGCACATCAGGATTCAGCTGCCCTCGAACAACCACAGCCTGCATCTTTAGTCATGCAGACAGCAACCACACAGATCAAATGCCCTGGCTAAGCACATGTCTAGCTTCCTGGACACCTCAACCTGTCCTTCTCACACTCCAAGGTGGATTAAGAAAGTATGAAGAGAGGACCACTTCCCTCTCCTCTCCATAAAATGGGAGGAGGGAAGAAACTGGAAGAGAGAGGCCATTTACTGAAGCCATGTGTTACCCCTGCCTTTGCTGGGCTCGCTGCAATCAACCAGCAGGAGAGCGTTTCATCCTGTTCCAAGAAGCTCCTCTCTTGCCCTAAGTATTATTTTTTTCATTCCCTGCCCAACAACAATGGCCCAGGCACAAACATATCAGCAGCGTTCAGCTCTGTTTTCCTTGGCTGCTTAAGGTGATTTTCTCACAACACTCCTCAGAGAGGGCAGGGGTTGAGGGGCATTTTCATTCTATAATCAGACTCTCATTCGTAAAGTCTCGACCCTGACAAAATACACCAGAAGTGCTTTAGCGACAGTTGCTCTTCTCCTCTTGTGACTGTCACGCTCATCATTTTGTTAAGGTCTCCAGAGGATTTTTCATTCCACCCTGCAAAGAGAACTTCCAGGGGAGCCACAAACCTGCAGAACCAGGGAGAAAGACAGCAACGCCACAGAGAAACAAAAGGGCACCTAGTCAGCAACTTATTTTCTCACTCCGTCACTGGTTTTTGATATTTAAAGTAATTTTTCATTTCCCATAGGGATGAAATCTACCTTGGAATGCTTCATGCAAAAACCCACGTGCACTGGAACACCAGTCTTGTGGTTAGGAGATGCATATCTGACATGTAAGAAACCTGCTTTTAGGACCCCGTTTTGGATTTGCATGCATAGGTGGAAAACCCAAACCACTTGACTCCTAGCCAGCATCTCTGTTTTGACTAAGAAATTCTACTCCAAACCCAAGAAATTCACCCAAGGAGAACCAAGCAGAGAGCAGCCCTTTCCCACAAAGCAGTACTGGTTTCAATAAACCAGCATTTTCTGCAGGCAAACTGTTTCCTTGAAAAGCTCCCAGCCAGTCCTACCCCTAAGCAGTAGCTGGCGCGGTTTCTGCAGAAGACGTGCGCCAGGAAGCTGCCCGCCCAGCGGAGGTTCTGCTGAGGGGCACACCGACACCACGCCGAAGGAACAGATGAGGCTTCCCGGAGCCTGCCCTGACACTTCGGGGTTCTCTCTTCTTCCAACTGCATTGTTTAACAGAGGAAAGGAGGTGTGGTGGGAAAACTTCACACACTCCATTCCTGTTTACTTAACTTGTTCCTTAGTCTGTGTGATCTGAGACAGTAAAAATGTTGCTGATGTCCCAAAGTGTGTGTGTGTACGGACGCGCGGGAAAGCTTTGGAGCCCGGCCTGTACATCATGTGGACAACATCATGCACTGGGGCAGCCTTCTCCTCTGCAGCTCTAAGGAGAAGGAAACCTGACCGACAGAGAATTAGAAGAGAACAGAGTACTGGCGTAAATACATCTCAGTCTGTCTGGCTGTTTTGAGATGCTTCCTGTGAGTTCACTTGAAAGCACCTCCAGAAGTACAGCCTTCTTAAACTACATTCTTCAGAATGAATGCTTTTCCCCTTTTAAAGGCAGGATTTTATGTGCAATACAGGATTATCCTATATAGGTCACTGACACTCCATGGAAACCCGTATAATAAGCACAATTTAGATACATAGCTCTATTCCCACACTAAGTTTTTGGCTTCTCTTCCTTTATTGCTATGAATATTTCAAGTGAAACAACATCGTTGTGCCTTTGAGGTTATCTGCTCCCACTGCCACTTCCCCACTTGGAGCTATAATCCCACGTTTGTCACAAACCCAGGCACTGTGGCAGAAGTTATTACAGTTACAATCTGCAGATTATAGCAATTTTTAATAGGGGATAAGCAGCAGGAAAAGGTGAGCTTAAGCAGCAAAGAACCTGCTGCTTCAAAGAACTCTATTATTAATATTTATTATTTTTAAGATTTCAGTGAGTGCCGTGGAAGATAAAAGAATGAGCTGAATGCAAGAACCAAGGAACTGAGTTGATATAAGAGAAGACAACGGGAGAGCATAAAGAATGACGCCACTGTCTGGAGAGGAGGGGAGCTGGAGAAGACGTAGCAGCAGCCAGGAGAAAAGCTACACCTTTTGTAAGCAAGATGTTACTAATAGCAAGAAGTCTGAACAGAATTAAGAATTCCTTAGTGTCTAATCAGAACTGATCCCCACAGGGGATTTTTTGAGCACTATTACAAGGCATTGGCATATCTTTAAAGAACAGAGCTTTGATCATAAAAAGCAAGTGTGTGGAGCAGGGGGGAATTGGAAAAACAACAAAAGGAAATGCAACTGCATCACCCTGTGGTGTAAAGGCGAAATCCAGCCCTGGACAGATGCTTTGCAAAGCTCCAAGTAAATCATAGAATCACAGAATCATTAAGGTTGGAAAAGACCTCTAAGATCATCTAGTCCAACCGTCAGCCAACACCACTATGCCCACTAAACCATGTCCCTAAGTGGCACAAATCCATCCAGACTTTGTGTGAAAGGTCAGAAAAAGGAATAGTCGAGTCCACCATGCCAGGTAAATTATTCTTCCAGCCCACAAAGCCTTTGCCCATCCTGCCCCAGAGGGGCTCCAAGCTGGTACTCCTCTTCTCTAACAAAGATGCAACCTAGTGGCTTATATCATGTTAAACCTCCACACTTCCAAACTGCTGACCATGAGGCTTCTCAGTTCCAAGCACTTCACCGAGATTAGCCAACAAGAACATCCATCATACCCATGTGTTAAGTCTCCCATTTCCACTTTCACAGCTGGCGAAGCAGATGCTCAGAAAAGCAATGCAAGTTGCCCACAGCCAAAGAGGCTTTATCCATAGTGGTGGTGAGATTTGCACTGCTCAGTTCTGAGCACCAAAATCACTGATAGGACTTGAGAGGGAGAGTTCAATTGCTTCCCAATGCTCTCTGCTCCCCAAGACTTGTACATTGCTTCAAAGCTGCTTCCGTCACTCTGCAGAAATACTAAGAGAAATCCACTCTAAACCGCAGCTTGGAAATTCCTGCAGTGGCATTAACAAAGAAAGTTAATGTTTTTAAACTAAACTGCTTCTTCTCCTGCCAAGCCTTCATCACTGCAGTATCAAAATCTGAACACAAAATGCAAAGCACAAAACCTTCTGTTCCTTCCAGCACAGTGAGAGAAATAAATAAATAATAAAAAAAGACCATCCAGCTTTTGGGAAGCCTGTTCCTTCTTAATCTCATCAGACTGTTGCTAATGACTGTCGTGACCCATCAAACATTTAAAAGAACAGAATCTTTTCTTTATACCTGGCAAAGTGCCACTTTGAGCTTAAATCCTCACCAGTCTGGAAGGTCTTCTTTCAAGGCTGCTGACCCAGAGTCAGCATCACATCAGAAGGCATTATGTTGTCAGTTCTCAGGCTGCTGAAGGAAAACACAGGTCAAAAGATCTATTGGTGCATCCAGCCTCATGCCTTGAGCATTTGCAGAACTAATTGCAGAAGAATCCCAGCATTTCCTGAATCTTATCTGTATCTAACAGTGTGGTGCAACTCCAGAAGATCCCTGGCACATGTCTGTGCTTCAGCCACATTCCCACAGGAAGCAAAAGCTTTGTTGATCAGCACAAGGTAAGTGCCTTGTTTCAAGCAGCTCCAAGAATCCCCTCTGACATTAACAGGAACAAAGGGCATCCAGCAGTTCAGAAATACACCAGATCCAAAGTCCAAAGTTTTAAGGATGCTTAGAGACATTCGGACCTTCATTCTCAGTTATTTCTCATGCATGTGCACTGTAGACCCCATACAATCCCCAACAATTATTATCAGCCAAGAAGGAAACAAAAAGCACTGTTTTCAACTGCTTACAGAAACATGCATACTGACAACAGTGGCGGTGACCCCTGTTGCAAAGCCTGCTGAGTTTCAATGTTGCTATCATTTACCCGCAGCAGGCTCTGAGCAGCTCATCGGGAAGGTACCGCAGGCCCCAGAGGTGCCCCTGAGCAGCGGGTTCCCAGCAGGTCTGAGGAGCCAGCCCAGCCCAGACGAGCAACTCTTGGTACAAGAAGATCTGGTTCCCTTCACTTTCCAAGAAAATGAGATGTGCCATCAAGTGAGCCAAGAACAAATCCCCTCACTCCTTTCCCAGCATACCGTGTTCCAGCCCAGTGCCCTGCGAGGGCCGTGTCTCAAGAACAGGCACAGGGCCAGTCAGCTCATTTAGTCCATTTTTTTTTCCCTGAAGAAGCATAGACACCATCATTTAGTGCAATCTTTATTATGCCAAACTCCCTCCTCGTAGACCGTCTTACACTGAGCTTTTCACAAAGAGTAAATATAGTAACTGTTTCCACAATAACGTTAAAAATACACTAACAGATTCAGTTCAACAGATGAAATAGGGCCATAAATACGTATGTGTAGCAGCATGACCAAAAGCACCCTCCTTCAAACTGGGCACTGGGCCATGAAGGAAAGCTGCTAGTGCTACGATTTCACCACTGAGCCTTGTGAGAAGCACAGAGCTGGAGCAAGCAGCTCGGGAAGGCTGCACGACGTATGCAGCCCGAGACGGAGCCGGGGCCCCTCAGCCTGTGCCAGGCTGTGCCTGAACTGCAGGGAACAAGTCATCATATGGACCCACGCCCCAGCCCGCCCAGCTGTCCTCTTGGCTTTCCAGACATTTGGAATGGCATACAATTTATTTAAAGCTGTTTATGACTCAGGCGAGAAGTTTGAAAGAATCTAAGAGCTATTATTATCTCTGCTGTACTACATGACTTTTCACATTAGCAGCTTGGTTCAGCTCCACTTCCCTGGGATCAATGCGGCGCTTCTTGTGCTGCTTCCCAAGGACGAACCAGGGCAAGCTCCTGGTCACGAGGCACTGGAGCGGCACCCTGAGAAAGGGCCGCTCCAACAGAGCTGTAAGCAGCTGAGTGAGAGAGAGAGAAGGGCAGGAACAGAGGTGAACTAACTGAACACAGTCAGCCAACAGCTGGGCTGAGAAAATTCAGACCTAAGCCCTGATTCACAAGATCGTGTAGCCCCTTTAATAACCATACAATCCGGTAATACCAAGCACATGGACAAAAGTTTCAGCGCTGCATCTCATCCAAAGCATCTTCTGTCTCTTTCTGAAGAGATACACTGCTCAAGAAAGCTGAACTTCATGTGGATTTAAGAACTGATACTGATATTTGAAAGTGACCTTTCAATTTATCTATCAAGCAGTTGCATGCTTCCATTTTAGACCAAGTTTGAGTAAATACATAGCAAAGGGAACATCATGGTAGGGAAAAAAAAAACAAAAAAAAAACTCAAGAACCCCTCGAGATATACTAACTGTAGGCATTGTAGGGATCCTTATTGGAGAGACTACACAGACAAAGGGGATTCTGTGCAGAAGCAGAACCCTTCCTAAAAGCCTGTGATGGTTCATTCATCTCTCAGGACAGCTGCCACATGTTGGTTTTTTGTTTGTTTGTTTTTTAACCTGAAGTTGGAATACCCTCAGTCACCATGTAACATACACTGCACTTTGTAAGTGTAGCTTCAGCCGAGCAATCACAAAGCATCCCCATAAGGCATGTGATCATCCAACACTTCCTGTGTCAAGACACTCACCGAGGGGATTCTGACCCCAAGTCACACAGAACTCACCAGGATTCTCAGCCTCTCTCTCTGCAGAAGACCAGAGAAGGACCCCACCACCAGCACGGGTGGGAAAGTCCAGGTAAAGCATGCACTGCTGCTTCTAAACTTGAGCAGAATGGAACCCCCCAAGTCCATTCCTGGAGAGTGAAGGTGGTAGAGATGCAAAAACAAATTCCATCGGGGTCAATTTGTAAGAGTGAAACATCTTTAAATTATTTGTTTCTTTAAACCTTATCTGTACAAAAATAAACAAAAACACACTGACAAACTGGCTCAGCAGCTGGTGTGTTAACAAAACCAAGATCAATGCAACACCTTCCTATGGCTGCTTCTTTCAGTCTCAGTCAACTCATACTGAATCAGCCCATGAGGGATCTTCACCAAAGAGAAGTGACAAACAGCTAAGAAGTGGTTAAATGCTCCAAGGCAAGAGGTGGGAGGAAAAAAAAAGTCCCATTTGATAGGCACTGAATTAATTTGAACCCTCTGGAATTGAGGGACAGGGTGACTCCTTCATCACTTTGGAAACTGAAGATTCCGCAAGTGGGGTGAACAGAAAATAAGAAAGGTTGGCATAGGGGAAGGAAGAGACACAAGGGATGCTGAACAGTGTCCCAAATGATGGTAGGACCCAATGCAACTCTGTTGTCATATCAGTTACAAACAAGATAGCAGTGACCACCAGATAACAAAGGTCTGGACAGCTGAACATCCCTTCATATGAAACACAAAGTCCAGCCATATTCCCAGGGCTGAGAGGCAGTGGGAGGTGAGACAAGGGACAACACAAAACATGCAAGGAAGCTTTAGGAGCAAGCAACACAAGACACAATAGAGCTGTCTGGACTAATCTTTCTGTGCAACCTTCTTCCTTCATTTGCTATTTAGAATTAACACTAGCAATCATTTCCAAGGGAGGAAAAAAAAAAAAAACACAGAACTTCTAAGAAATAGCTTGTAAGGGAACAAGCAATTTCAGATTGCAAATAGCTCACATCTATGTATGTTGGGGCACAGATATGCAGGATGTGCCCACTCCTGTAAAATAACATTACTTGGCTTTGAGTTACTATTTTGAAGTTACAACTGGAGATCCCAACTTTCCAAAGTAAGTTTCTTTCCAACTCTCACTGTACTACTTGTGATTTTTTCCAATGAAAACAAAAAGAAAAATGGATTTAAAATCTTTCCCTCAGATTTTATTGATGTTAGCTTAAGTTTGGGGAAAAAATAATTAACATTAGTCAGAAAGACTCTTTAAAAAAAAAAAAAAAAAAGAAGGGTTTATCTTGCAAAACAAACAACAAACAAGAGCTACTTCAGCAGCCTCAAAGGATTAGCAAGAAGTATAGATGCTCATCTGGTTTAATTACAGCTCCCAAACAGACCTTGGACCTACCCACCTCCTCATGCAATGACACATCCTCAAGATGTCAAGAACTAGGCGCTGCCTCACGAAACTCTCCGAACACAACGTGGACCGCCATCTGCTTATTTAGAAACATAGCGCCTCAGTTTTGTAGCATCTGAGCTTCTCGTTTCAAGTCCTTCCTGAGCTAAGACCCATGGCCCCATAAATCCAGTAGCTTCTGTTCCCAGAGTGGTTGTGTCTGTTTTCCTGCAGCCTGGTGAGAACAGACAGGACTAGAGATAATTAAATAAAAACACAGGAACTGCATTATTTATTTTAAGGAAAACGCGTCTTCTAGGAAGAAAGTCCTTTATTTGGGCAAATCTGTGAGCTGTTTATCAGCTTAAACTCATTATCTGCCCATATGGTCTTAGCACTGTGGTTAAAAAAAAAATGGGCATGCACTAGCTGATGAAATGTCATCTGCCCTTATGCCAGAAACTAGTATTTTTGCACTGACGTCAAATTAGGATCCTTGCCACTAGTGAAGGGCTACCATAAGGTTAGTCATAATATTTTAATTATGAAGGGATCCTACAGAAGGCAGCAAGGAAGGCAAGAAAACCCATTCACAAAAAAAAAAAAACACAAAGTCATTTAATTCACTTTTTGCCTCCTTTACTCTAGCTCTTTTGGTTTGGGGAGGTAGGGTGGGAAGAGAGAGTTGATTTAAAGAAAAAAAAAAAAAACAAAAAAAACAAGAGAATGAGAAGCTAGAGCCAATAAACACACATCAAAGCATGAGATGGCTCTGCTTCAACTGCCTACGGTATTCAACTGGGATAGATTAAGGGGAGATAAAAGGTGCTAGGAGAGAAAATGCCATCCCCACAGCAGCACAGACCCCCCCCATGTGCTCAGCCCCAATGCTGAGAGCGCCAGGACCTGGCCAGCTCTGTTGCACTGCAAGCAGCAGGCGCACGTGCTAGACCCAGATGACAGTGACCCAAATCGGATCCAAATTGACTCCAATCAGCAGGGTCCTGCTGCACGCAGCGAGGTGGTTCGGAGCCCTTCCCACTCCCTGCCGTAGAGCAGGAGCTGCGCTCATCGATTCTGAGTCACAATGAGCTGTGGGAAGCAGGACCAAAGGTTTAGCGCAGGACATTAAACCTGGCTGCCTGAGCTGTCAGCCTGGTTATTCCACCAAGAAAGAAACAAATTGGAGTCACAGTAACAGATGTTACTCATGTTTTATGGACTGCAATGTTATTGCTGGTTACAGCAATTGTTTCTGCCTTTTACAGCAGACCTGCAACACTGAGTGTATGAAATTATTTGAATTAAACAACACACAGACAACTTGGCAAAAGAATTAAGGACAGCTCAGCATTCTCACACACACACAATGATTCCCGCTTCCCTTTTGCCGAGCCCCACCCTGAGAAGTATAATGCACGGTACGGCAGCCAAAAGTGAGATCACGCCAGGATAGAGCCGTTTGTTGCCATCAGCTGAGCAGAGATGCAAACGCCCAGATCCCGCTCCTCTTTTGTGGATAAAAAAAGAAAAAAACTCCACTCAGCCTCCTCCTGGTGTCCTCTGTGGGGAGATGAAGTTGCTGGGACCCATTCTAACTTTTTAGGCAAGCCTGGAAATGAAAGACTGGTGCTCTTCCCAGAACGTCACATCCTCACACCCCAGAGAGAAGGAAGGGATTTCCCCATGATTTACAAAGGAAATATCACATACCTGCCCTAGGAAGGAAGGTAGCCCCAAGCTGGCTGGTTCACCCCTATCTGAAAGGTGACCAGCTGCGCGGGGCGTAGGGCTGGCAGCACGGCACACAGCCCTCCCCCAGCAGCTGCCAGCAGAAGTCCGAGGGCAAGGGGCTCTCCCTGGGGGCTCAGTCCTGCCCCACCACCTCGGTGTGCATGCTGACCTGTTCTCTCCGTCCCCATTCACCTGCATCTCTTCTGGGTTCAGACACAGCTCCTCCAGCAAAGGGCCACTTTGCAGAAAGCATGGGACAATCAGAAATCTTATCTTGATTTGGTGGCAGCCTGGGCTGTCTCAGAAAAGTTAAAGCTCTTCTCAACCCCGACACTTGCATTCATGGCAACAGCACTTCAGCTAACGCCAACAAAAGCAGCGCCTCGGCCACAACAAACACAGGAATATTAACTGCCTCCCAGGGAGGGTCGGCTGCTCTAATAGTCTGAACACACTACACAAATACCTCAGAGAAAGCAGGCAGTAAAGAAGCTCATGCATCATGCTGCACAGTCTACACTTGACAAATTCTCCCTGAACTATGAAAAAGAAAGCACACACCTATATCTTCCAACAATATTCCTATCATTTGCTTTCAGCTCGTATACTTTTGAGACTAAAAACCTGCTGCTCCTTATGAAAGCACTGAACACCAAAACATTCATTTTACCTGTGAAGCCCACGAAGCACAAAAGCATATCCTGTGGAATTAAGACAACTCTACAATAAGAGCATGCTCTTTTTTCCTGACAGCAAAAACCCAGGGCAAGTCCCTGCTCACAATTGGAGGGCATCCAGCCGGGCGTGCAGCCATCCCCAGCACACTCCTGCCCAACCAGCTTCAGTAGCCACTGGCTATTCAATGAAATACGTGCCTACAGTCTATGAGTTGTGTTCAAATTCTCTGTTATTACAGAAATACATGCAGCAAGCACGCAGAGCTTACTAACTGCCACGAGAAGTATTAGGGAGAAATAAATTACACTTACCAAAGAGACCTCACAGAAAACCATCCAAGCTCAATGCATCTGAGAACACTGCCTACTCGCTTACTACATTTAAACGCAGAAGTTAGGGTAAGACTCCAAGTGCCCAGCCGCACAGCTTATAAACCCACCCATCTCGGCGGGGAGGCACCTCACCAACACTCTGCTACAGCCGTAAATCCCTATCAGAAAGCGGGGGCCGGCTCAGGGTGGCAGGACGGCAGTCTGCAGATCAGCGAAGTGTGTCCGACCCAATCTTACCGCACCCGACCGAAGACAGAAACTAACTCTCACACCTCCCTCCCCCAACTCGAGGGGCGGCAGCGCACCCGAAGCACCACCACTGCACGGCAGAATGCTCCCCACGGACATTCAGCGGACCCTCCCGCTGTCTTTGCACTAACGAGGCTCGGAAACACAGAAATTCTGGCGGCCGGGGCCGCGGATCCGCAGCTCGGAGCCCAGCCCCGGTACTGGCCGCGAGAAGCTCCAGCCCCGGCTCTCGCCCGCCCC
>VXAV01000046.1:0-21160 GCA_013399715.1 Alectura lathami
CAGCCGATGGAGCCACAGGTTTGCTTGCAAAGCGAAGCTACATTCCTGTCTCCTCTGGCTGCAGGGAAGGGCTCGAACACCCTGCCCCATGGCCTGAGCAACCCATGGGCCGTGAAGCACCACCGCCGCGCACCCCACGCTCTGCTGGCTCTGGGGGCAGAGCTCTATCCCAGCCCCTTTTTCCCCGCCAGCAGCGGGGCAGGACCGTGCGCTCTCAGCTCTTTTCTCCCCTGTTGCAAGCTGGGGTGGGGGGGGGGGAGCATTTGTTACCCCGCAGCGATCACTCAGACGGGCAGCCTGGCACTGCGGCCTGCAAAGGGAACTGACAGGGCGAAAAGAAAGGGAGACGGAGCGGGGAGCGAGGCCGGCGGGGCGGCCATGCATTATTTACTGCCGCTCTCACATGTGTGGTCCCGGCCAGGTCTCCGGCGCAGCATAAAGGGCTGCAAAGCCTCCTTTGTGAGCTCGGTGTGGCCGCTGCTGTATTTGAGGCTGGAGGCATTCAGGGAAAGCCTGGGCAGTGCTCTGTGCAGGCTGATTAACCTTTTCTTCCCCAGGAGCGGGCTCATTTTCCCTCGCAGCGTGGCTCCCCGGGCCCTGCGCCCTGGCCCCAGCTTTGCCCAGCGTTGTGGGAAGGGGCCAGCACCGCACGGGGCTGCCGCGGGGGAGAAGCTGCCCTCGGGATTTTGCTGTATTCAGCGCTGAGCCCCTTCGCTGTGCCCTCTCGCCCCAAATAATCCCCCCATGGCAGGCTGGAGCAGGCTTGGGGGTGCAGGAGGGAGGGAGCACCCCCAGGGGGTTCATTGGAGGCATAACTTTGGGCACAAACCCCAGCTGCAGGCACACCCCACAGCCTGGGACCCCGCTCTGCACCCTGAGGCTCCCCGCCTGCTTCTACCGGCTGGGCTTGCAGTAGCACCGTTTATCTCCTTCATCTCAGTGCTTTGCAAGATGAGGTTGTATTTCACTTTTATAATCCAGGAAAGTAGTTAGGTTTGAAATGAAAAAAAAAAAAAAAAAAAAAAAAAAAAGGTGTTGGTTTTCTGAGGAAAGCAGCCTGTAATTGTATCTGTGAAGGTAGATGCTCTGCAAGCCTACAGGGAAAAAGCCCCTCTAGGCCCATAAATAATTCAGCTGCTCTGAAATAGACTGCGGGCACGTCAGAGGAGTTCCTCTGCTGCAGATAAATCTATTGATCCTTGCGTGCTCTGAGCCCCGGAGCTTCCTGCGTGGGCTGTGGCAACCCCCGGGCAGGAGAGGATCCCCCACGCTCGCCGCATCCCCACAGGCAGCGTTTGGCAGCAGCCCCAAGGGGCACCCGCTGCCACGCGTCACCTGCCGGCACCCGGTGCCACGTGTCACCCCCTGGCACCACGGCTCACCCCGCTCCTCAGGCTGGCTGTGACACCCTTGGTCACCTCTCCTCTTAACTCTGCGATGAATAATTAACTCTCCTGACTAATCACCCTGGCACTTCATCCATGGAGCTCTTCTGCTTCCAAGCTTACATACGAAAGCCAAACGCTCTGGCATTATCTCCTGGGCACTTGGGGGCTCTGGGGGACGCAGCGGCGGCACCCACCCGCCCTTCTGCTGGCTGCAAGCTGCGGGGCTGCGGGGTGTGAGCTTCCCTGCATCAGCCCCCGAGCAGCCTGCCCACGGCGGGCTGCAAGCTCGCCTGCCCCACGCGGAGCCGCTGCTCTCTTCCCACGTGTTCCCATCCACACGAGGGATTTTGGTTTCAGCTGGGAGGTGGGAGGCTCCCCTCCCGGCACCGTGATCCCCGCCCTTGTTGAGCACACTGCAAAGATTCAGACGCTTCAGATGGATTAAGCATTTGGTTTTACTTGGATTAATTTTTTTTTTTCCATGAATATAAACCATTTTGCATTTCAAAATCCTTCAGCAAACAGAGCAGTTTGTCTTTGTGTTTGCTAATTTAAAAACAAATATTTGCCTGCCAAGCAAATATAGTCTCTTAGGATGTGCTATTAATAGGATAATTAGGCAGCCGGTAATGAAAAGGATTGCTGGTAATTATGGCAAGATTTGTTTTGGCATTTGAAGGCAGAAAGGGAGGCTGAAGTGCTAAAATCTACCTTAGAGTTAATTAGCGCTATTAGAATACACCTGAAAAAATAGGGCAGCTAATGAACACTTCAGGTTATTTTTAAAGAGGCCGCGCAAGCGGTTCTCCCTGTGATGTTTGGGCAAAACCCCGCTTCTCTCAGGGCCCAGGGCACTGCCGTGCAGCGAGGCTCAGGCCGGGTCTGGAAACGTGGCTGATGTGGGGCCGTGGTGCAAGCACCGGAGGGGTTTGGGGTGGAAATGGGTGGTCTGGGGCCGTCGCGGCGCGTCGGGGCGGCTTGTCTCCCCGAGCAGAGCTGTTGCACCAAGCCCCTCCTTGCTGAGAGCTGAACTTTCTGTGCGTTTCTCTGTACATAAAAAAAAAAAAAAAATGCAGGGGCTGGCTCCGAAATGTTTAATTAGAAAATTACATTTATATAACCCTCTAATCTGTATTTATGTGTTGCCAAGGGCAGAGGCAGAGGTAGGGGAATTACATCCAGATTAGCTCTGAGCCAAAAGAAGCCCAGATCTGAGATTATTTTGAGGGCAGAAATGTACCGATGTGGGGAAATTGTACCGATCCAGGGGAAAAAGAGCCAAAATTAGGATTTTTCTTAATTCTGCCCTCCCACGATTAAAAAAGAGAGAGCAAATGAATGGAGCGAGGTGGTGCCTTTCAGAGTTACTGGGTAACGGCCCCGCAGCCGGCTCTGTAAAGCAAGAGGTGAGATTACAGAAAAAGCTTATTTCCAGCTGAACATGGCCTTCAGTTTCCCAAACAAAATTGCTTTTATTCTTCTCAACATGTGTTCGAAAAGATTAAAGAGCTGTAAGCTTGCACAGCTTAATAAGAGTATGCATTAGAAGAGTGGCCTGGAATGGCGGTGCAGAACAAGTCCACCCTGGGCTGGGAGGATTTGAAATCCTGTTTATTGAATTATAAAGAACCTTAAAGGATAAAGGATATTGAAGGAGGGATTTTAATACTTGGTGGTATTTGGGGGAGTTACTCGATCACAACAAATCATTTAAAAAGTATTTTGTTGGGGGGTTTTCAGGCAACTGCTTGGTTTCCTGAGCGTGAGGGTGCAGGGCTGGTTGTGAAGAGTGAACGGAAAAACCTCGGCGCTGTGTGCCCAGGACCAGCAGCCCCACGCATCGCCAGCCCCCGACAGGGGAGCTGTCCCCAAAACGGAGCTGCCGGGGGAGATGGGGCCGAGGGACCCGCACGAGGGGCTCGTGTCTCCCCTTCATCCTCACTCCTCTTCCTCGCCCACGGTGCTGTCCATGGGCAGGAGCCGCGTCCCCTCCGGAGCGGGGTTAACCCGCGAGCTCCAGGTCTGCCGGGGAGGACGGGCGGGGGGATTTGTGGCTCCTAAGCAGCCACGTTGTCTGTGATAACTTATGCTGTTCTGCTCCGTAAGAGGATTGGGCAGATTAAATGAAATCATGAGACATGCTATGCAAATTACATCCCAAATCAGATTTTCTGTCGGGGATTAGGGTTAAAATATTGGAAACCGTAAACTTTTTCCTTGCTTGGTCTAGAGAGTGCAGTTTCCAAATGAATCCAAGCGCCACGTCTCAGCCCACAGCCGATTCCTCGGCGTTTTCAGGGCTGCTGTTAGACCACCCCGAAATCACCCCTCTGCTACGGCGGGTGGAGCCTCGTGGCTTTTGTCCCTCTGTCCTGCTGACCTTCCCAAAATTTCCTGGGAAATTTCCAGCTGGTGGCTCCCACTCTATCCACTCCCGACAACTGCTCCTCACACCCAGGCTGCCGTGGGCACAACCAGGGGCGTAAATCAATCTGTCACATCTGCAGAGCGCTGTGCCTGGGGATCTGCACGTTGGGTTCCTTTCTGTCCCTCTAATCTCTTTTGTTCCATAGCTGGGCAAAGACGCACGGAGTGATGGATTTGAGGACGAGAGGCATTAGCAGCCCCTGCAGCTCCCTGTGCTGTAATCCCCCCAAACTGATCTCGTTTTCAGGTGCTCTGCATTCCCCACGCCAGCAGCGCGCCGTGCCCCCAGCGTGTGCTCGTGTCGGGGGGACCCGTCCTGGCCACCTGGAACATGGTTCCCATTTTGGAGCGGCCACGTCGGCTGCAAATCGGGGCTGTTCCCGTTACAGCTCGGGGATGCACACCGCTCCGGGGTGCGGGGGGGTTCTGCAGGCTTTCTGGGGATGGCGCTGGGGTTGCTGGGATCCGGGCCTCCCGAGAACAACCCGCTCACATCGGAAGGCAGGCGAAAGTTTGGTCTTGCTGGGGCTCTGGGGAGGTCAGTGCCGGACGGGGGCACCCTTCCCCCTGCTTTGCAGGGTCCCGTTGAGCAGCTCACCCCCTGGCACCCATACATTTGTGCGTGGGGGAAAGATCTGGGCAATCCCAGCAGCAGCCAAAGGTGCAGCAGACGCGGGCACCCTGGAAGCTGCTTTTTGGTGTGCACACCCAAAGCACCCCAAAGCCCCCACCCGCCCCCTGCTCCCAGCATCAAGGCTTTGCCCCAGCAGCTCCCCCAGTCAGCCCCAGGTTTTTATGGGATTATTTAGGAGAGAGAGGGCAGAGCAGAGCTGGGCAGCAGCCGCGGAAGGAAAACTCCATCTCCCTGCTTGCACTTCGAGCCGTGCCAGCAGCGGGTGCAGGAGGGCAGGGCTGCTCCCGGCGTCTGATGTCCTGAGGCGCGGGGCAGAACGCCGCTGCATGCAGCACGGGGCTCTGCCTCTTGGCTCCTGCTCTGTGTGTTTGCTTTCAAACGTTTCCAGCCTGGTTCAATTTGTTTTCTATTACCACCAGCTCCGGTGCCTGCGCAGTTTGTTGATCAAAGCAGAGCACGCTGGCTGACATCGAAAGGCTTCCAGAAAACAGGGTGGGGGGACGCGACCTCTCCGTGAACTCAATGGAAAATCGACCTAACCCGTGGCTGGGGGATGGATGGAAGGTGCTGGCCCTCGGGGAGACCCCGGTGCCATCATCTGGTCACAGACAATTAAAATCAGGTGTATGGGAGACCTGAGCTGTTCCCCTCTGCACGTTCCAGCTGTGAGCCCCGTGCCCATGTGCCTCTGTCTTCAGTGCTGGGTGGAGAGGGGAGGTTGGAAGGGGTGAGGAGACCTTGTCCGAGCTGCTCAGCTGTGCTGTCTGGCCAGGATCAGCCAGTGTTCGTGGCCCCAGCTGAAGGTTTCCAAAGGCAGATGTAGGAGCTGGCATCGCATCGCTGTTTTATTTGGTTTTTTGATCCATTCCTGGAATGTAAATTAAGGCAGAGGGAAACCATATGGGGCCAAGCCCTGCTGCTGGATGGGCGGGCACCCGTCCCGCTGGCTCCGACATCAAGGCGAGATGCACCCACGGCTGCGCGGGGTGGGGAGCCGGGCTGGGGACCCCAGTGAGCCCCTCTATGAGAACGGGATCCCTCGTGTCCAGCAGCGCAGGAGGGGACGTCATCTGGCGGGCTCACATAGTGGGGTTCTATCAGCTCCCCGTCGACCTCAGCCTTCCCAGGATGAAGAGTTTGCTGGATCCGTGCGTGGAGAAGGAAGCTCTTGTGATGGGCTTCCACGGCCACACAGCTTGGGAAGCGTGCCGTGCCCCAGGTTTGAGACGCGTTTCTTCAGGGTGCCTCCGTCAGTCAGTGCAGCTCCAGCAGCCCTAGGACGTGGCGCAGGAGATGGAGGCTGCCAGGGAGAGCAGCCCCCGAGCTGCGCGCCTTCAGCATCCTCCCAGGCATGCGGCAGGAGCTGGCACCAAATGAACAACACAGGATTAAGATGCAGGGGAAGGGCTGTTCTCAGGTACTGAAGAGTGGGGCTCAGCGATCACCTGGCATTTCTCCCGGATTTTCCATAGTGTCTGCAATCAAATCATCCCTAAACCGTGGGTATTCATGTTCAGGATGGAAAAATCCCTTATCCTGCTGTCCCATTCCCTTAACTCCTCCCTTTCATACAGCAGGCTGTGCTGTGGGGTGGGATGGAGGCCCTTCTCCTCCAGCATCCTCCCTACCTCCTGCCTTCTTCCACCTCACATCCCACCCAGTGCCCCAGGGCCCCTCCTGCACAGCCCCAGCACCGCCAGCCGGGCTCAGCCCTGCACGCTGGGGGCCCTGGTGCTGTGCACCGGGAGCTGGAGGCGCGTGGTCCCACATGGGTCCATGGCCCCATAGGTGCTAAATTTGGCTCCCGTCTGCCAGAACTCCCCAGTAAACCCCGCGCCGCTCTGGCCACCTGCGTAACCAGCTCCAGCTTGGGTTTGGCGTTTTGTTGCTCTATATTTTTTAACAGAAAAGGCCTTTTGGTCACCTTATTCAGATACGGGATTAAAATGTAACTCCTGAATTCCAAGGCTGCAGCAAGCCATGGTTCCCCTGCACTCCTGCTCTGCCCCAGCACTCGGAGCAAAGTTTTCTCTCCAGGCCCACTTTAAATTACCCCAGAGGATGGATTATTGCTTCTTTTGTGCCTAGCAAACTGAAGGAGGAGGGCGGGGGGAGGCTTTTTTTTTTTATTTTCATGGATTAATCATCGTACGGGGAGCATAAAGGGTAAGTCATAATAATGTGGGTTTGAATTAAACTTCTAAACTTCAAGCCCCTAAGCCTAATAAGATTAGAGCGTGCATACCTCAATGCCACATTAAAAGGTCGTGTCCGCTGCCCGCGCCCTTGGGCAGCGCTCGGTGCCGCCGCTCGCAGGGCGCTGCGGAGGGGGTGCTAAGGAAAACTTCCAGGGGATGTTGGTGCTGGTTCCAGGAGAGGCTGCGAGGCTGGAGGACCCCAGCCCCGCGCCTTGTCCCTAGGCAGGGCCCTGCTGGTTTGTGCTGTTCTCGGTGTTTTCTGCCCTCAGGGGCACCGCCTGGTGCTGGAGGGGCAGGAAAGCCTCTTGGGGTGAAATCCTCTTTGGCACGGGGCTGGGACTTCAGTGCCTTTAGCATCCCCACTGCTCCAGCCCCCACCCAGGTGAGCGCAGATCCACGGGTCTGGGACTTTCCCCTCCGACCCACAGCAAACGTGTTTCTTCTAACCCACGTTCAGAGGCAGTGCCAGAGTTTGTGCAGTGGGGTTTTTCTTCCTGTCAAACAGACTAAGGAGATTACCACGCTGCAAATGTGATATAAAAGATTTCTTTTAAAGTCACTGATAGATCTCAATAAATAATGAGCTCAGTGTCTGCGACTGCTTCACAGAGAGAGTAGACTATAAAAAAATTTAAATGGCTGTTACTTAAAGTAAAATAAATAATAAAAAAACTGTAGCATATTGCATAAAAACAATACCAGTGGGAGAAAATGTGAAGTTCTGTCTACAGCGAGAAGAAACATTTCAAATTGCTATCTATTCATACCTGAATGCATAATGGTTCTGAGCAGCAAGTTTACATACATTTGCAGAGAGAAGGCTGTATGTGAAAGAGAGAGCCAAGAATTTGTGTCTCAATTCCAGGAGACAAAAAGAAAGCTGCAAAAATGTTTTCATGCATAGGCTGAGGCTTGCCAGCGGGCCCAACAGGAGAAGAAGGAGCCGAGGAGTTCGTGCCGCGGGGCCATGCAAACACGGCCGGTACAAGAGGGGCACTTCAGCCGGAGAGCGGCGAGGGCTGCGTCCTTCCCTCAAGGCAATCCCAAACGTGGATGGTGCCGCTGGAAGCGAGCGGCTCCATCACCCCGAAAGCGTCCCTGAAAGGCAGCGCTCAAAGGAAAATCTCGTTTTTCTATTTTGGGGCAGTTTGTTATTGTCCCCTGTCCTGGCCTGGTGACGAACACCAGCACCTCCGGGGAGCACCTTTCTCCTGCACACCCCACGGAGGCCAACGGGGTGTGCTTGCAGGATGAGTGCCAAGCAATCTGGGGTTTGTGAAACCGCGCTGGTTACCCCAATAATCAATGTCTTCCTTCCTTTCAATGGGCAGGAAATGGGGCTTTTTCTTTCTTTATTTCTTTTTCTTTTTTTTTTCCTTCCTTTCATTTTCTCTTTTTCTTTTAGAGGATGCAGGCTCTGCATCTCCATTCTAACCCAGGCTGCCCCGGGGGATTTATAGCCTCTATCCAGTTTTATTGTTGATACAGATCTTTATCTGCCCTGGGCTTATAACTGACATTTAAATTACGCTGCAAACAATGAATCAATATTTATGGATTACTGGTCCAATACATTCGCCCAGCGAGTTGTTATGGGATTCTGTCTCCCAGCAAACAGGACAATGAGGTCAAGGTCAAGGCTTTGTCTAATGAGCAATAGGCACAGACAGGAGCTGCCAGCGCGATATTGACCGCCTAATGGGAGCGCATTTGCGTTAGTCATTTAGCCGAGCGTATTGAGCTCTTTGTTAATTTTCTCATTCTTGTCATTTTCCTGCTGATAACTGTTCATAATTTAAAGCCCCGAGCCCGGAGTGCTTCCCCCTGCCCGTGGCAACCCGGAGAGCAGCAGTGCCCACGCACAGCAGCGCGCACACACCACACGCGTGTCCCTGCTCGCGCTCACGGGCGCGCTCCTTGCTCGCACCCTGTGCAGAACTGTGCTCTTCGTGTTCTCCAGCCCCGTTCCTGGGTGCAAGCAGGAGTGTGGCTGGTGGCTCTGGGGAGATCTTGGGGGCAGAGGAGCTGGCTTATCCCCCTGCTGCAAACATCTCCTGGGTTTGGCCTGCTCATCCTGCGTGGTTCCCATTAGCTGAAAGAAGGAGACAAGCTGGCAAGAAAGAGCAAACCTTCTCCCCCCCCCCCCCCCCCCCCCTTTTTTTTTGGCCCTCTTCTCGTGTAATTCCAGCGCATATTGTGCTCAGGTATCTGCTGTCTCAAAGCAGAAATAGCACCGCGGCTGCTTGCTGGCCATTTGCACTTCTGTGCCACTTAGCATTTCATAAACACTGATTTATTATGTTTCATGTGGCCGCTGGAAAATGGAGGGAGACCATTTTTCTTTGATGAGAAGGCTGAAATTTGTTAAAATCCAGCTTCTGGCTTCCAAAGGCAGCACGGCGCTGCCAGCTGAGCGCAAAAACAAGGTCAGCAGCAAGCTTGGTTTCTCCCATGCAGCTCCTCCTGCAAGGAGGTGAGCGGCCAAGGTCATGCAGCAGGAAAAAAAGCAGCAGCTCCCCTGCCTCGAGCTGCACACCACGGTGCCCATCCCTGCAGCCACTGCGATGCACGCAGTGTGCACCACAGCTGCGCTGGGGGGCACGAAGCTGCTGCAGGGGAGCAGCCCCCCCAGAGGTTCATTCGGCACCGAGTAGCACTGCACGCTGTCCCTCCCCTTGCCCCCCGGCTCTGCCCCAGCCCCAGTTTTGGGGGCTGTGCCCTTGAGCAGGAGCGCGGTCGGGAGGGGGGGCAGCAGAGGGGGCTGCGGGGCTTGTGACTCCGCTTTTAAAAGCTGTGTTTATCCCCCTTGTTAAAAGCCAGATGAAAAGTTTAAGGCCTAAATTAGTTTTGTCCTCTTCCATTCGTTTATTTACATTATAATAATCCAGCGTCTGCGAATTGTGTCAATTATTCTTTCCTCTTGGCAAGCCAAGAATTCTTTGTTCCTCGCTAGTTTACAAAAGTGAAATATAGGTGAGGTTTAGGACCTTTTAATCCTCCTATGTAATTACTGTTCCCTGCAGACACCGCAGCATTTTACAATCACTGCGTGTAGCTGCCGGGCTCAGATTAGACACACAAAGTCCCTTCACTTCATCAAAGGTTTCCTTATCTGCCCAAGACAGCGAAACAACAAACGATCCACAAATCTCGGCGGACCCAGTGTTTATTTGACCACCGCTGAAATAAATAAATTTGCTTTAGACAAACACGCAAGGGCCTGGAAATTTCCCTGAGAACGCGGCGCTTGGCAGGCGTCTGGGTGGGAATTTTCGAGAGCACCAAGGGCCGGGGACTACAGTGGGGCTTTTGAAGTGCTTTTTCCACATTTTATGAGCCCAAATGAGGATGAAACTAAAATGACATGAAGAAATAATCCTTCATTCAGCCCTGAAAGGATTATTCTAATTACTTTGATTATTAAAGATCAGACAGATTTTTTTCAGCGTACGAGCATAAGTAAACCAACCCAGAAATACAAATCCTCGCTGGGAATTGAAGAACGTCTTAAGTAAACAGAGGGAACAAATGGGTTGTGTGACAGATCCGCAGCGCTTCTGTCTGCGGGCAATCAGCCGGCCCCTCCGCTGCTCCGGCGGGGGCCCGGCTTTTGTGCCCGCCTGAATAGGGGCTAAATATCCCTTGGAATCAGAGCTCTCCGGCTCCGCGAGTGGAGGGGCCGCGGTCCTGCTCCTTTCAGATGCAAATGCGAGTGGTTTTCTTCTTTATCTCGGTGGTAAGATGGTGGTGTCAAGCTGGGCCTAGATGAATAAAACGCAGAATTTATGCTTTATTGAGATCTATTTTTCTCCCTAAGCCTCGTCCCCGCTCCCTGCCTGTGCCGGGGAGGGGGAGCACAGATGGTCCCTCCTGACCCGCTATTTATCAGCCCGGCAAAAGCTTACTCAGTGTAATGCTCCGCAGCAATTCATTTAAGGACTCTGTTTGTTTCTGCTGATGAGGACTGTTAATTTGCACAGCAGTCTCATTAGGCCTAAACCACCAATTAATTTCTTTTGTTCTCATTAAACGCCTGATTCCGAAACACTGCGGCGGCGGCGGCGAGGGGCGGCGGGCGCAGGGACACAGCCACCGAGGGGGCCCTGAGCGCTGCGCAGGGCAGGGGGGGCTGCAGCAGGGCAGGGGGGGGCTGCAGCAGGGCGGGGGGGGCTGCAGCAGGGCGGGGGGGGCTGCAGCAGGGCAGGTCCTTGCGTGCAGAGCAGGTCGGTGCATGCAGAATGGGTTGCTGCATACAGAAGGTCGTTGCGTGCATCATGCAGGTCGTTGCACGCATGCATGCAGGTCGTTGCGTGCATGCAGGTCATTGCACGCATGCATGCAGGTCGTTTTGTGCATCATGCAGGTCGTTGCACGCATGCATGCAGGTCGTTGCGTGCATGCAGGTCATTGCACGCATGCATGCAGGTCGTTTTGTGCATCATGCAGGTCGTTGCACGCATGCATGCAGGTCGTTGCGTGCATGCAGGTCATTGCACGCATGCATGCAGGTCGTTTTGTGCATCATGCAGGTCGTTGCACGCATGCATGCAGGTAGTTGCGTGCATCATGCAGGTGGTTGCACGCATGCATGCAGGTCGTTGCATGCACAGCAGGCCACTAATTGCATGCGCCTCACCTGCAGCCCTCTGCCACCGCAGGGCCGGCACGGGTGACGTGCAGGCGTCACTTTGTGCGTTCCAAGCAGGCAGGCCTGAGCAAAGCGTTTCTCCAATCATTTCAGCTTGTCAAAAATGAGAGGTTGGTGTCTGTGCTCCATTATGGTTTTATCTGATGATGGGTGCATGCAGGCCAAGAATATCTTGTGGCTTGTGTTTTCCAGCGTGGTCACACAATCTGCAGCCGCGCTGAAGAGTCCTTGACTGTCTCTTAGCAATTTAGAGCCAGAAAGTGTCGGCTTTGTCTGACAGCCATGCGAGGGCAGCTACTTAGCCTCGTTTGACATTCCTGCAGTTCAGGCTTTCTTTGGAGAATAAAACACCCAAGGTGAGGTTACAAGATGGCTTGCCTTTTACAATAAAATAAAATGAAATGAAATAAAGATCCCACAGGGTGCAGATATCCTTGCAGCCCCACATCAGCCCCTGCTGCAGTCACTCTGCTTTCGAGAATTATGGGCTCAGTCTCAAGGTGTTCCTGCAGTTCATTTCCTCACGGGCTGTGGGTTCAGGAATCGCTGCTCCGTCCTCGTCGCCGCTCCGGGTGGGAGCACAGGGGGTGCCTCGGCCCAGCAGTGCCAGTGCAGTGCTTGGGGCAGCACAGTGCTGAGCTCACATTTTCCCTCCCCCTTCTCTCTCCTGGTAGTGGTGACTCTGTGCTGTGCTGCATAAATATTTTCTTTCCTTTGCTGTGCACACCTTTGTTCTTTTCCCAGCAGTCAGAAGAGCTGGTGCACAGAGATAAAACAACCGAGGAGAGAACACAACACCACGCTCCTCCGTCAGCCCTTTGTCTCGCCTTGCGTGCAAACACTGGTTTGCCCATCAGCCTCAGCCACACATCTGGTTTTCCAGATGCTGCTGGTTGCTCTGTGGTGCTGGGCAAGGGCCGGCTACGCTGTCACCAGCGTCTCCCATTGGAGACCTCCGTGCCGGGGAAAAGCAGCTGCCCCATGAGGACCCCTTCAGTCCGTGGAGGGGGGGCAGCTCGGGTTGGGGCTGCTGGCACCCTGGGGCCTGCCTGCCTGCACCCAGCGCTGCTGCAGAGACCTGGGGAAGGTGGAAGTTGTCCCATTTGCAACCGGTTGCTGCGCTCTGGCTTTTGGTGCTTTCCCCACTTTTGGTGGGATCCAGCTGAGGGGTTTCACTACCTCCAAAGCATGGAAGCTGGATGTCCTCGTGTCTAACTCAGCGCCGGGGGCAGCCCGTCCTGCTGCGTCTCTGTCACATCTCCCTGACTGCGGTGATGAGAGGAGCAAAGCTGCCTGGGGGTGCTGGCTTTGCAGGCACCCAAGGGTGATGCAGCCTCTGCCAGGTGCAGGCACTGCAGAGCATCACCTTACAGCCTCCCAGGGGGGCAGGGACAGGGTTACAGCCCCAGCCTCCTGCCGTGTGATGGTTCAAAAGCATTCGGTGCCATTCAACAACAATTGCTCATTGTGTTTGCGGGGTTGGATGGGATTTATGGTGTCACCGTGGCCCGGTGGCGTGAGCAAACACCTGCTGAGGAGTGCACCAGGGAGTCCGGCCGGGACGTGATGGGGCTCAGCGCCATCACAGCTCTGCGCCCATTGCAACGCAGCTCCCGTCACAGCACAGCACCCTTCCTCCCTCCTGTGTTGTGGGTGTCAACAAGGCTCTGTTGTGCAAACAGCCGTGCCCCTTGGGCAGGGCCCCGAGGCGCCCGCGCTCCCGTCCAGGCGCTCTCCTGGTGACAGCACTGCATGAGGGCGTGCAGGGGGTGAATGCAGGCATCAAGGTGATTTACATCCACCCCTGTTACCTGCAAGAACGGGTGCCTGGGGACAGGCAACAACCCTCCGCTTCACACGGGGTGTCCCTGCTGGGTGCCAGAGGTGCCCCAGCAAAGCCAGGGGCTCACTGCTCTCGCCACTGGGAGCGGGGATTTTCCTCTCTCGCTGCTGAGCTGCTCTCCTGTGCCCTTTGCTGGCTTTGCTGTAAGCCCTGAGCTTCAGCTCCGTTTGAGTCGCTGCTGCAAAAGGTGCTTTGCAGGTGTAGGAGAGCAATTTGGTCCTTGCCAGGATGGCAGCAGCCTCAGCCTGCTGCCACATAGCCAGGGGAGACATGGAAGGCAGCGAGCCCAAAACTGCAAACTGTTGAGAACCCATGGATTAAAGGAGAAGTTGAGGCTGGGAAGAAGGCTTTTGGAGCAGGACATCTTGGCTTGCACCAACGCTGAGCACTTGCTAAACCTGGGTGTTTGCAGATCACCGGGTGCAGCTTGGCTCCCTGAAGCAGGCGGTCAGAGGGAACGGTTGGGCCGTTAATGTTGATTTTCAATAAGCCTTTGAACACGGGGGTGGTTCCAGAGGGCTGGCAGGAAGCTAATGTTGTGCTGGTATTTTAAAAGGGCAAACAAGATGACCCAGGTAATTACAGGCCTCTCAGCCTGACATCGATCCCGGGAAAAATAATGGAACAGCTGATATGGGACTCAATTAATAGAGAGCCAGAGGAGGACAGTGCAATTAATGCCAATCAGCGTGGATTTATGGGAAGCGGCCCTTGTCACGCTGCTGTGATAGCTCGTTGATGAGATTACAAATTCGGTGGGTAACCAGAAATGTCGGAGTCAGGTCCTTCCCGACGGCACCGAACGCTCACGCGCGAGGACCCAGCACGCTGCGGTGCCAGGCGTTGCACGGGGGTGCAGGGGGTGGTGCAGGGCTGCTCCCGTGGGGACACTGGGGCTCCCCGCGGGCTCCCTGGGCGCTGGTGCTGGGGACGTTGGGCACCGGGGGTGCAGGGGTCTTCAGGAGCAGTGGACATTGCTCCTGGTGGCAGCAGGTGACAAAGAGGATGAGGGGGCAGCGCATAGGGAAGGCAGCGTGCTCCTGCCCAGTGCTGTGGGTGAGTCCCGCAGCACCACTGGAATTTTTTTTCCGGTTGGAATTTGGAAAAAACGCCGTTTGTAAATGCAAAGGCTAAAGTACTTTTTGAAAATGACACGTCCAGGAACAAAACATTTTATCAACTCCGAAACAAAAATCCCCTTTTATGCGGAAGCAGCCAGCCAGCTTTGTACCAGACCCCCAGGGTTTCCAATGCCCTTCCCATCCCAGATCACGGGCTGCAGCAGGGCTGCTCCTGGCATTGGGCACCAGTGGGGGATTTGGAAATGGGGATCTGGGGCGTGCGTGGGGCCGGGCCGCTCAGTGCTGCTGTCCCCGTGCATCACCCTCGCCAGCGCCCGGCCCACACCCACACAGCGCTGGGGAGCCTTTTATTTAAAGTATTAAGCAGGTTATAAAAACATCACCAATGATTTGCTCATGTTTTCTAAGCTGTCATTAAAAATTTACAGTCAGGACAAAATGCAAAATGTGTGTGTGTGTGGGGGGGGGCTGGGGCGGGGCTGGAAGTCTGCGTGTTTTAAGCTGAGCCTCTCCATAAATTAAAGAGATTTGCTTTTTGAGGGTGGTCTGCAGAGCTGCCTGCCAAAATTGTGCGTGTTCAGAGAGCGAGGATCATGAGGTTAAGTGTTGGGAAAGGGGAGGGGAAAGCAACGGGTACGGGCCCCAGCATCCGCTGGATGCCCACAGGGTCCCCAGGACGGGGAGCGGGGCTGGGATCACCCCAGCTGCCTGGCCGTGGGCCGTGGGCTCCTGCCCCGAGGAACTGTCGGGGTGCTTTTGGAGATCGCTGGGCACTGAGTGCTGCAGAAAGAGCTGCACAGGGATGGGGTCTGCGGGGCTCCGCAGGCAGGGCGGGGGTAAGGCTGCAGACCAACTGTCCCTGCTGCTGCTGTTGCACGAAGCGTGCGCAGCATTGGGCTCCTCTTGCATTCACTCCCCACCCCCAGCAGGCAGCAGATGGGGTTTTAGGGCTCAGGAGAGCTGCCAGGGCGTTTGTTAGCTGGGGTCATTCCTCTGCTGCTCAGACGGCTTCTGCTCCTGGGAAAGCACCACCACCAAACCCCAGACGTGCTGTAGTTTCCCGCCTTGGCCGTGGATCGCAGAGAAGTGGGCGATGACCACGGTGCCGGGCAGGGACGGCAGCCGCCCTGCTCCTCCCGGCAGTGCCTTCGCCCAAGGAGAGCACCAAGGGGAACCCACCCACCCAAGGGCACCAGCCAAGCGCCTCACGCAGGAGGTGGGCTCGGCGCTGCCTTGCACCTTTCCACGCATTTTTCACAGCCCGTGCGCAGGGGGCAGACACACTGCACGCACCCTCGTTGGGCACCAGAGACCCCACCCCAGGGACTCGTCCCCATCGTGCTCCGTCCTGGCTAATGGGTCTCCATAAACACTGCAGCCATCGGCGCGCTGCTGGCCCCCCCCGGCAGCCTGCCGGGGGGATAACATATTTATCTGCAAGGAAGGTAGAAGGCCACAAGTCCAAAGCCACAAATCCTCACAAGTGAGTATTAATGGATTATGCCTCCGCAATCCATTGCATGTTCTAGTTATACAACAAAAATTGGGATAATAAAACAGCTCTTAGTGTCAAAATGTAATTAAACTGCTTCAGCATGCCTTGAGAACGGCACAGCTGCTTGGTGCTGCCATAAAGCATTGTAGAGCTGCGGGGCCATTCGCTTGGGTGCATCCATGAGGGCTCCTGGCCGCGGTGGGGAGGGGAGGGGAGGGGAGCTGCCCATAAATCTGACCCGGTGTGTCCATGACGGAACGGGCTCTGGGCGCACTGCTGGGGGATGCTCATGCCCTGTGCCCATGCAATTGGGCCGGGAGACACGACAGAGGGGCCCGGTGCCCGTGGTGGGGTCTGCTCCCCGTTGGGCACGGGGCTGGGTGCAGGGAGGGTGAGCAGCAAGCGCGCCCGTCCTTCCGTAACCACGCTGTCAGTGCTGCTCCCGGACAAACGAACTGTCCATTAACCTCTCAGCAGAAGCCATCACACCCTCACGCACGAAATACCACCTGTTAGCCCCTCAGGTGGGCCGCTGCCACCTGCCTGGCCCCGTCCCCTCCGCGTCACAGCGCGGCCCAAGCCAA
Organism: Alectura lathami; assembly: GCA_013399715.1. Classification (NCBI taxonomy): domain Eukaryota; kingdom Metazoa; phylum Chordata; class Aves; order Galliformes; family Megapodiidae; genus Alectura; species Alectura lathami. The sequence continues at coordinate 16,300 of VXAV01000046.1, forward strand.
CGCGATTGTGGCACTGAGCGCCGGGTTTTTGGCGCAGAGTTTGGCAGCAGCCACGATGCTTTCTGCTGCGTGTGTGCGTGCACCCCGGCACGCCTCGGCTCTATCATCCCACCCATCTCCTCCCCCGGGGTGCTGGGGGCTGGCTTTTATGTGTGACAATAAAAATGTCCGTGGTAGCAAAGCACCGGCTGGTGGAAATTAGGGTGGTTTAATTCCAGGGAATTGTTTCATCTCGGCTCAACAGTAATAACGAACCTTTTTTACAAGATGAATTGGTGAACAGCCAGCTTCCTCCGGGGCAATTCCTGCGTAGTGTTGATCCCGCTGGAATTCACCTTGGGAAGAGGAAAAAAAAAAAAAAAGAAAAAGAAAAACAAAAGGTTTAAAACTATCAAACACTACTATTCCTACAGCGTGTTATTTCGCTCAGCCGTTTACTGACAGCATGCAGATGGGGCCAGGTCTTTCACAAAAATGCTCACGCAACGCTTTTCTCCTAAGCCAGCCGCGGCCTGAAGGAAATGTTAGGTGCTCCCAAGCAAGTCGTTATCCTCTCAGAGGCCAAGCAGCACCATGGGCGCTCTCAGAGTGCACTGAAAAATTAATGTGCTCGTGGCCTCTGCCTCGGAAATGAAAAGGGCCCTGCTCGAGCGCTGTGTGTTCGTTGTGCTCACAGCTCCCGTGCCCACAGAGTGCCCCCTCGACACCTCCAAGCAGCCCTCCCCACCAGTGCCAACCAGTGCCAACAGTGCCAACCAGTGCCAACAGTGCCAACCAGTGCCAACAGTGCCAACCAGTGCCAGCCAGTGCCAGCCAGTGCCAACCAGTGCCATGGCTCCTCATTGGGCCAAAGCTCTGGAGGGTTTTTGTTGTGCTGGTGTTTTGAGGGTTTTTTGTTGTTGTTGTTGCCTTTTTCCATTTTTTTTTTTCAAGGGGGATTAAGCCAAATTAGTTTTTATCTGTTTCTGCCGTTTTCCACCGGGATTCAGTGAAGCACCAGCGCCTGAGCACAGAAAAATGATAAACATCTGAACGCAGACACTCTGAGCACTGTTTTATCTGTGCCATTTGAAGTGATGACACCCTTCAACCAGATAAACAAAGCAACGAGGAGGGGCATGTTGTTAGATGGAGTGTGTAACGAACAGAGTACTCCCTGCCACATTACAGACAATGGTAATGCACAATCATTCATTATAACTCAATTACAGTAATTAAAACTGGTGGGATGCAGAGGCAGAACAGACGAAGGGAGCAGTGCCAACGGAATTTACACTCCGTGTCATCAGCTAGCGATAACAACAGCTGATGGTGTCCCAGAGCCTCCTCCTGCCATCTGTTCGGAGAGCCGGCAGCGAGGGATGGCATTAGGAGCCACAGCAACCCGGTGCAGGGGGGCAGGAGGGGCTGCAGGCACCAACGCACGCACGCCACAGGCACCCCAATTTGTCCCCAGGCCTCGTCCGTGGCTGCGGGCAAAGCGGAGGGGGCACCCCATAAAGGGGGCAGCACCCCACAGAACGAGCACGGCCACCACCCTCGGGAGCGCGGGTTGCTTTGTGCCCGCGGTGGGCATGGCACGGTGCGTCGCAGCGCGGGGTGGCACGGCACGGCACGGCACGGCCCAGGAGGGCACAGCGTGGCCTCGCTCCACCTGCAGCAAAACCCATTAGGGTTTTAGGGACAAGAAACACGGCATGGAAAAGCTGCGTTCCCACAGGGTGACCACCCCCAGCCGCCCACCACCCCCTGCTCCACCAGGACGGGGGGCACGGGGACAGCCCCTGGCCGCACGCAGCGGGGTGGCAGCCAGGTGTGCGGCCGGGCGGCAGCTGAGCAGCCACCCCGCTTATTTTCATCATTATATTTTTCAAGGCAAGCTAACAACCTCTGCCCCAGCGCCAGGACCTGAACACTGTAATTTGCTAATTACTGGTTACTCCAAGCGTAATTTCGCCCCAGAAAGCCGGGCTGGGGAGGAGGAGCGGTGCCCGTGGGCACAGCTCCAGCAAACGCACTGCGGCAGGAGGGACCCACAGGACGCTTGGGGCTGACGCTCTGCAGCTGCCAGATCAAACTCCCCGCGCGCTTCCTGCACGGGAGCCATTGCTTGCATGAGGGAGCTGCTCAGAACAGGGAGCGGTTAACGAAGAGTGAGGAAAGCAACCCAAAAGGTGCTGCCTGCCGGGACTCACGCGGCGCATCTGCAGCACGGCCCCACCCAATGCGCCAGGCCAGCACGGGGTCTGCCTTCATGCCAGGGGCCACGGCGGCATCGTGCCACGGCTGGGCTGAAAGCATCCAATGGAAAAAAAATAAAGTCCTGATGAATTTATAATAATAATTAAAAAAATTAGTGGCTGAGGCTCGGAAGAGTTTAATAATAAAGAACGCACATCCAGCGCCTTGCTGGTAACGCCAATGGAAAGCGGAGGCCGCGCGCGGCTCCAGCACCTCCTCCCCAGCGCTCTGGGAAAGGCGCAGCCAAACCCCGCTGACTGCAAAGGGCGAGCAGTTGGCTGGGAGCACCAGAGGCGCTCGGCTGCCCCGAGGGGATGCTCCGGGTGCTCCCAGGCCGGGCGAACCCTTCCAGCGCCGCGCTCTGCGAAATCTTACAACAAAGGATTCCTTGCCATTTTCCTCTTTTAATGGTCCCTTGTGCAAGCCCCTCATTCCGCCCAGCTTAAAATCAGATTTAAATGCACTCATAACCATTTACTGCCGTACATTATCGGAAACCCAAGCAGTTAGAGTGCTGCTCCGGCTTTTTATTTCTCCCTCGCAGCAGGCTCTGTCGTGTTCAATCCATCATGGGCCGAGCCCCGCAGGACGCTGCATATGTCCTAGTTCGAGGAAAGCGCTGCGTCTGGCGGGGCACCGGGTCCGGCCGCGGAGGAAGGCGAGACGGCGGCGCGGGGTGGTCTCGGAGTGCACGCGGGGATGGCGGTGGCACTGTCCCCAAGCATCACCCCCACCGGGCTGCAGGATCGTGATGGTGAGAAGAAGGCAGCATGTGAGAGCTTCAGGCTCGTTTTGAGGAGAAAAAAGCAAAGATGGGGGCGTAGCCACGCCCAGCCCCCAGCAAAGCAGGGGATGCCCACGCTGCGTCCTCGGGGCACGGCAGCAACCGAAGGCGTCCAGGAGGGGAAGAGGGACGAGGCGAGCGCAGGGGTCCAGATTCTGCAGCATGGCTCGGTTCTCCAGCCGGCATCCAGGGGTGGTCGCATCCCGCGGTGTACAGAGGCTGCGGGGAGGGGGGGTCCTGGAGAGGGACCCCCCTCAGTAGGGTGCCCATGCCCCGGCCCACCTGCAGGGCAACTCCTCGCTGCTCTTGCTTTTATTAACAATTCAGCGCGGCTTTTCAGAGATCAGATGGTTTATAGACACTTTTCCTCCATTTGAGCTTCATTACATTGACCTTTTATTCTTTTTCTCCTTTTTTTTTTTTTTTTTATACAAAAACCAGGTGTCGTTATTAACAGCTGTACAGGTTTCTGCTACATACTTTGGTGTGAAGTTGAGAAGTCTGACTCAGCAACCCTTGGCAACACGCAGTTCCTTGGGGTTTCTGCAGGAAAACGAAGCGCTGACGGGGCCTGGTGCAGGGGCACAGCTCGCCCTCGGGGGTGCCGACCCCTCCAACAGCTGCAGAGCAGGGGATGCTCCTCGAGGCCGCGCTGGGGCTGGGGGCACGGCCGGGACCGCTCCCCACGGGTACTGCCCGGCCCTGCCGAGCCCCAGGCACGAGGGGCTGCCGGAGATGAGGATTGCAGACCTCTTCCTCAGCCAAACCCCCCTAAAACCATTCCTCAAATGCCGTTTTCTAGAGCTTTTTTCTTCTTTCCCCCTTTCCTCATCAGGTAATTAGCGCACCAGATGCAGCCCCTTTCCTCTCTCGGGGCTCGCTAATGAGCCGCGCAGGGCAGACACCGCTTGCCTGGGTCCTGCCCTTTAGTTTTGAACAGAAAAGGGCAAAATCTCAGAAAGACTGAGGAAAAATAAAATAATAAAAAAAAACATTTCCCATGAAATCTCCGTTCCACCCCAACTCATCTCCCCCCACAGGCAGTTCTCACCTTAACCCTAACCAGTTCTTGACCAGCTTAAAAGCAAAAAATTACAAAATAATCCATAAAAATCGCAGTATAAAAATCCTCTTCCATATGCTACAATACAGGGTGAGCACTTCTGCTACACAAATACTTTTATTTCCCATTATTTCTTTTTGTTTTTTTAAACCCTTTAGTACAAAATGCTGAAACGCAGGCCTGTGCGGGGATGGGTTTTGCTTCATCGGAACCTACATACCAGAAGACACAAGACCATATAGCCACAGGACCCTACCAAAGCCAGCCCCGTCCCCCCACCACACACAAACCCTACTTGTTAGTAAACTTTTGCTTTAAAAAACTGTATTTTAAAGGTTATCAATTCTAATTCTTTACTTTCATTTGAATACAAAACACATAAGATGCTATTATCTTTCATGGCTCCCTGAGCTGAATTTACTATTTTGCTTTCTTTGAAATCACACTCCTCATCGTTTATGTCCGAAGACCAAGAAGGGCTTGAGCAGATGATTCCCGGATCAAGGGCTTCCCCTTTCTCTTCAAACATACGAGCACAAAAATCCATATAAAAACGTGATTGTTTGGCTGATGTCCCGGCAGCAGCTGACGATCCGACTTCACCGCAGCCCCTACAGCGTCCGCACAGCACGAACACACCGACAACGCACGGGGACGACAGGAGGAACGACTTCACCAGGGGACACCTTCGCTCAGTCCGGTGACACGCTGCGCGTCCAGGCCGCGTCCCCAGACGGACGTTTCGGGAAGGGGGGGGGGGGGGGGGGGGGGGG
>VXAV01000046.1:21493-41793 GCA_013399715.1 Alectura lathami
CGAGCCCGCGGCACCGCCGCTCCGCCGCTAGTAGATGACCTCGTAGACCGTGGCCTTCTTGTCACCAGAGCCCGTGACGATGTACTTGTCATCCGCTGAAATGTCGCAACTTAAGACAGACGAGGATTCCTTGGACTGCGGGAATGGGGTGGAAAAAATAGGAAACGGATCAGTGCGTTTTCCCGACGGTGCTGCGGGAGCCTGGCAGCCCCCCGGGGTGGAGCCGGGGGTCCCGGTGCAGCCCACCCCCGTGCTCTCCCCCAGAAGAGGCCCCTACCTGGAAGATGCTCGCGCCGTAGGGCGTCCTCCAGGCGTTGAGCAGGTTGTCCTTCCCCGTGCTCACGAACCATTTACCTAGGGACAGGCAGGCGGTGTCAGCAGGGGGGTCGCTGCCCCTCTCCCCGCCCCGAGTTCACGCTTGGGAATTTGGACATTTCAGAGAATTGGGAAAACTGGAGAGCGGGGAGGTTTTGTGGAGGTGCCCAGCCCCTTGCAGCCCGTGCCTCACCCTCCCTGCAGCACGGAGGCACAGGGCGAACCCCACCAGCAGCGACACTCACCGCAGTAGGCGAACTTGAGGGAGAGGACGCAGCTCTCGTGGAGGTGCAGCTGGTACTTGTCGGGCTTGGTGTGGTGCAGCACCTCCACGTTGCTGCTCTCCATGCCCACCGCCAGCCACTCGCCCGTGGGGCAGTACCCCAGCGAGAAGATCTGCGGGCACAGGACACGTTTGCACCCTGCAAGCCCACCTGGGCCCGGAGCACCCCAACCCACCCCTGCGTCCCTGGGCAGTGACATCAGCATTTAACACTGGGGCGTGGTGCCCAGCTGGGCAGGGGATGGGAGATGCACCAGCTCTTCTTCCACCTCAGGCTGAGGTGCAATTAAACACGAGCCCACGGGTGCAGAATCAACAGCACAGATGCAGCACGGAGGTGCTGCTTGCACGTGGCCCAGCTTTTGCAGGATGCAGCGGTGCACGGGTGACAGCACCAGGTTACGGTGCCAGGCAGCTACCCCAGTTCTGCCCACCCCACTCTCTTCCTCGGTTTGATGAACCCAAAGCCTCCATAGCCCTCTGGTTGCTTTTAACGGGGCAGCTTCGCCCGCTGAGCTGACAGCAAGGCACATCCAGAACAGGAAACCGCAGCATGCAAGGCAGCAGGGCTAAATGAGCTCCAAGTTGCGGCTGCAATGGGCTGGAAGCCACGAGGGCTCAGCTCCTGGATGCACAGGGTACCACACGGCATTGCGGAGCTGGGCAAGCACTGCTTTCCCAGCAGCAGCCCAGTCGTGGCGCTGGATGAAAAAGCAACAAAAGCGCGGCTAAAAGCAGAGCCCTGCAGCTCCTACTGCCTCAAACACTCTCACATTACACCCAAAGCACCCAGGACAGGCAGCCAGGGCTGCGCAGAGCATCTGCCCAGCACAAAGAGCTTCCCTCCATCCCCACGCTGGGCGTCTGCAGTCATCGAGGGCAGGCTGGCCCATGGGTGGAGAAGCCCTGCAGGATGGCGGCACGAGGCTGGGACTGTCCCAAGGGTCCCCGCGCCCACCTGGGAGGTGAAGTCGTGCTGCTGCAGCTGCCGCCCTTCCCGCAGGTCCCAGGAGCGCACCGTGTTGTCCAGCCCCCCCGTCCACAGCTTCGTACCGTCGTGCGAGATGTCTATGCAGCTGGCGCCGTCCGTGTGGCCTTGGAATTGCCTTTGGAAGCAAAAGTTCAGACCCTGAAGGGCGAACGCATGGCAAAAACCCACGCAGGCTGCACCAAGGCTGCTCAAAGTTCTGCTGTGCTGCAGAGCACAGGAGCTGCTTCCAACACAGCACCTGGGGTTTGCTCGCGGTTCCGCTCTGCCCCCCAGGCACTGCTGCCAGGAGAGCACCGCCACGTGCACCAGCACTCAGGACGCATCTCCGAGGCTTTCCCCGCACCGAGCGCGCTGGGAACCCCCCGCTCACCTGACCAGGGTCTGGTTGTGCAGGTCCCACACGGCGATGTTGCCGTCGCTGCAGCAGGAGAAGCAGACTTTGGCGTCGGGGCTGATGGCCAGGGCGTAGCAGGCGGGCGCCGAGGAGGTGAGCTCGGCCTTGATGCGGGGCGTGGGGGAGGCCAGGTCCCAGATGGTGAGCGTGCTGGCCTCCCCCCCCACGATCAGCGTGCGGCCGTCGGGGAGCAGCTTGCAGGAGCGGATGTAGTTATCCCTGTTCTGCAGCAGGAAGGGACGCTGTCAGCAGGAGGGCGGCGGGCGATGCAGGGGGGGACGGCTTGTGTCAGAAACAGGGCGGCCAGCGGGGCCAGGGGTGGGGTTCTCTCTCTCTAACTCAGCTCTGGTGAGGCTGCACCCCAAGTACCGTGCTCAGCTTTGAGCCCCTCTCTACAGGAAAGGCATCGAGGAGCGTGTCCAGAGACGGGCAACGAAGCTGGTGAGGGGTTGGAGGGACCTGGGATTATTCAGCCTGGAGAAAAGGAGGCTCAGGGGAGACCTCGCTGCTCCCCGCGCTGCAGCGAGGCGGGGTTGGTCTCCTCTCTCCTCTCCCAAGCAACAAGCGACAGGACAAGAGGACATGGCCTCCAGTTGTGCCGGGGGAGGTTTACGTTGGATGTTAGGGAAAATTCTTCACGGAAAGGGTTGTGCAGCATCGATCAGGCCGCCCAGGGAGGAGGTCGAGCAACCACCCCTGGAGGTGTTTAAAAAGATGCGTGGTTGTGGGACACGGCTTACTGGCGGACTTCACAGTGCTAGGCTGAGGGTGGGCTCGATGGCCTTGGAGTTTTTCTCCAACCTAAATGATCCTACAGCCCCATGACGGCCACACCACGGCCCCTGGGGACCAGAGGCGACACAGCACAGCTCGCACGCCCCGGGGACCGCCCCGCGCCCTACCAGGCAGTCCAGCTGGGAGATGGGGCTCTTGCTGCCCGGCTGGCTGATGTCCCAGATCTTCACGCAGCCCTTGCCGCCGGTGTAGACGTGCCGGGTGGGGTTGCTGATGGTGACGGCGCACACCACCTCGCCGTGGCTCAGCGTGTTGATCTGCCGCGCGTGCCGCGGGATGCCAGGGCCGGCCAGCGCGTCGTGGGGGAAGGGGACCGGCTGCATCTGCCCGTCGGCACTGACGTGGAATGAGTAGGCTCTGCCGAGGTGGGGGGAGAAACACGGGGGTCAGCCCTGAAAATAGCCCTGCTGCCAACGCAGCACGAGGGCAGCGCCGCAGCTCTGCTGCGGGTGGTTTGGGGTTCCCCCCCGATGGTGAAACCCCGCAGAAAACCAAGAGGTGCTTACGGCTTCCCTCCGGGGATGGACGCCAGGCTGGTGGGCAAGCCAGGGGCCCGCATGGGCGGGTGTGGGTCGAAGCCAACCTGCCGGGAGATGTGCAGGTGAGGGGGGCACGGCGACCCTCAGCATCCCATCCGCAAGCCCCGCGATGCCGCAGCTCCCCGTTTGCCCCCAATACCGCTGGCTCAATGGCTTAGCACTTTCCCCCACCCACCAGAAAGGGGATGAATCTGGACATGAAACAGGATTTTGGGCCTGCAAGGACCAGCGTGGGACTTGCTCACTCCTCCCTGCATTGCTCCCATGTCCCTGGGGACAGGCAGGCTGTGCCCCAACACCGCCTAAACCCCAATCCCTACATTCACAGCAAGTAGTTTAGATCTTGCTTAGGCTTTGTTTTGCCTTGAAGTGTCCAAATAAACATGCAGCAATACCAAGGGGACGGTGGTAGGGAGTTATTCTCACGGGCAGAGCACGGATCCCCTAACGCAGCGTGGCACGCCGCACCCCAAGAGCATGCACCCCAACCTCAGCACCCCACAACGGGAGCCAACCCAAACCACCGGGCGACGAGCCCACTCCACCCCCAGCACCGCAGAGCCCCCTCCTCCCAGACCCTCCCCGGGCCCACCGTGGGCGAGAAAAGGAGCTAAAAGTGCTACGTACAGCTCCAAAGCTCACCATTGGCGACCGGCCGTAGGCGGCGGCGGCGGCGGCTGCGGCGCTCATCTGCGGGGGGATGTTGTGCAGGCCGGCGTAGGCGCCGGGGCTGGTCAGCGAGCCGTTCATCTCGTGGTGCCCCATCATGGCGAAGGGGGCCGCGTAGGAGCCCGCGATGGAGATGGGCGTCCGCAGGGCTGAGGCTGCGGGAGGGCCGGAGGGGGCGGTCAGGGGACGCGGCGCGATGGGTGTACCACCCTGCCGGCAGATTGAGCTGGGGTGGGTGTCCAGAGCCCCCCCGTCACGCTGCGGTACCCACCCAGAGGGTCCATGCTGCTCGGCTTGCCGGGCATCGGCCGCAGCCCCGGGGTGCTGCTCGTCCCCGGGGTCGGAGCGTCATTCCTCGGCGTCGGAGTGTTGGACTTGAGGCCAGGCGTTGACGATTTGTCGTTCTGGATGAAGAAGGAATTAAAAAAATAACACACAAAAAGATGAGGTTTGGCCACCAGGGAGAGGATTCCCTGCTCGGGGTGCCCCGCAGCAGGGCACGGCACGGCACGTACATGGCCCAGGTCCTTAGTCTTGGAGGAGGGAGTGCTGCTGGAGGAGGCGACCGAGGCCGGGCTGTTGGGCGCGTCTCCCTTCTTCAGCCCGCGGGCTTTGTCGAGGCCATTCTCCGGCGGGGAGTGGGCCGGGCTGACCCGGGGGGTGGCGGGGTCCTGCAAGGAGGAGGAAAGCGCTCGCACCCCAGCATCGCCCCCGGCCCTTGAGGAAAGCTGCCCAAACGCCCCTCAGCTCACCTCGTTGGAGACGTCGACGACCAGGTCATCGCTCTTGTCACCGTCGCTGTCCTGAAAGACGGCCCCAGTTACTGCCCCGCAGGGGGGCAGCTCCACCGAGCTGCATCCCCCCAGCTGCATCCCCAGGGCAGCGCTTGCAAAGCGTTGCCCAAACCCTGCCTTCCCCCACCCACAGCACCCCCACGCTGCACCCCCCTGGCCCCAGGCTGCGAGGAAGCCCCCGTGGCTCACATATCGGCTCATGCTGTCCTTCTCCTCCGCTTTCCGCTTCTTGGAGTCGATGCTGTAGTCCGTGGAGCTCCGGTGCTTCTCGCTGGCTCTCAGGCTTTCCGAGGGCGATACAGAGTTATTCTGCAATGACACCACACGCATCTGAGCTGTGAGCATAAGGAAACAGGACTTCACGAGCAGCAGCTTGACGGGCAGAGTCGACAGCCCTTCGGCCAGCACCCAGCCTTAAAAACCACCCCCAGCCTCCAAAACCCCAGCGACGGGCAAGATCCACCGCCCGAACCACGTGTCCTCGACCGAGCACCGCCTCCAGCCCCACGCGGCCGCTCGTGGGCACCGACCCTGTTTGCCACCGAGGCGGAGGAAGGGCAGGAGCTGCTTGTTGTTGAGAAGGGAAAACCCTGCGAGGAAGCAGCAGGGCAGCAGCTCCCCGGCAGCGGCTGCAACCCGCGGTTCACCCAACAGGGCTCCACACAGCGGAGCTCTCCCAGCCCCACGGAGGCCACGGCCGCTTTCCCCTCGGCGTCAGCAGAGCCAGACCCTCACCCCAGCTTTTTTTTAGGGGAGCAATGGGCAGAGCGGGGCCTGGCGGCTGGGAGCTGCTTTACCCCAGCCCTGGTTAAGCTGAGCCAAAGGGCATTCAAAAAGCGCCCGGGAAAACGCACATCAATGGCTGCACGTATTTCTCCCGCAGCCTGGCACTGAAGGGAGGGCTGCGTGTGTTTGGGACACGCCCGACACCCCGGCTTCCCCGGACACCAGGTCGGGAGCAAAAATGGCAGCGCAAGAGCTGCGCTAGGGCTGCCACAAGCCCGGCCCCGCGCGCCGCGATGCAATTAGCTCCTCCGAGCCGCAGGAGCCATCGCCGTCATTTCACGTCTCGTAGCAGAGCCCGCCACCCCTGCTAAGCAGAAATGTCTCTAAGCCCCTCTCTGCCTGCCTTTCTTCCCTGTCTGAAAGGGAGAACTAAAGCAGTTCATGTTTCTCCTCGGTACCCAATAAGCAGCTTTGGATAACACCGGGGTCTTTCTTCTCAGGCAGTCATGCTGAAAAACCTCACAGCTACCAGAGAATCATGTCAAGCATTTAGAGGCATCGATCCATTCAGCCTTCTGCTGGCGCGCCGCCAAGAAACTAAATATTTTTTATTGCTCAGGCAAGGCTAGGAAAATATGAATGACTAACTCTGATTATCGTGCGCATTAAACCTCCGCAGGGAATACCCTGTATTTTATTTTATAGATCGGGAACGTTCCCATCCTTCACAGCCCCCTCCCCGTGCCGGCAGGTTAATGACGCCCAATTCCCCTCTCCCCCCCCTTCAATGGGGATTTTCTTCCCATCCGCCCTCGGCTCTCCAAGGGCCCCTCCGCAGCGTGGGGCTGGCGTTGGCAGCTTTGCTGCAGGGTGTGGGGCACGGGCTGAGCCACCCCCAGCCCCGCCGTAATGCAAGGCGGCACCTGGCAAAGCAGGAGCCGTGTCAGGGGCAAAAGGCAAAAATAAATTAAAAAAATAAAATCAGTGCTCGAGGTGACAGCTGCCCTCGAGCACAGCTATTTAGCTGGTTAGTTAACTGCTTGACCTTCCAAGTCCTACTTAACACGGCGTAATAGCCCAAACCAGCCCGACAGATTAGATGACCCAAGATAATAGAAGAGTGATCAGGAATAAAATAGCTTTCCTAATGGCTGAAGGATTTTTATCCGTGCTGACCCGACTGCGCTCATTCACGGCGCTCGGTCAGTCGAGACCGAGCCTCAAAGCGCGGCGATGCCGGGATTTAACCCCGTACCACATCTGGACGCGTCCCAGCACAGCTGGAGCCAGCACACACGGGCACGGGGTGAGGATTTTGCCCATTTTTTTCCCTCTTTTTTTTTTTCCCCCCTCTCTACCAGGACCTGTCCAAAAGGCATCCCAGGAGTCTGTTTTTCAAAACAATAGCTGAAACAAAACCACGTGGTGATCGGGGACGGAGATAATGGGGAGAAGAGGAGGTGGCTGGACTTACCGCGCTCGAGTCTCGCTCTGTTGCGAGCAGCCAGTGTCAGAGGCCAGGTCACAGCCAAAACAAAGAGAAGACAGAAAAACAACGCCAGTTAGAATGAGTGCTGGAACAGAAAAATGAGCCTAGGAGCTCCTCGCTGCAGCCTCCTGCTTTAACTCAAAACATATCTGGACTCTCCTCGGCTTGGCTTTAAAATTCACTTCCCTTGTCCATCCAGCAACCCCCACTGCCTCCCCCCTTCCCCTGGGAAGCACACGAAGGAAATGCACGGAAACACAAAGAGAAAGCAGCGAGGTGATGTTTTTATATCCCAAAGTCACAACACCAAGAAAGGTCCCACGCTGCATCCATCAACTGGAACCCAAATGGACCCAAACAGCCCCATTTCCCCTGGGACCTCCCGGGCACTTAAATCCATGCAGAGAAATGGATGTAACTGGATAATTGCTAGCAATCTATTTTTTTTTTTTTCCCTCACTGGCTTTCAGGAGGAGAAAAACAGCCCACGTGCCCACGCAGCAGCACCCCCCTGCTTTGTGAGGGGGCTGCCATGCAAACGGGGGGATTAAGGGGAAAGATCACAGATCTCCATGCGTTATCGCACCGGTGCGTCTGCAGGGAAAACCTTTACTGCTGCTGCTTTGCACCAGAACCCATGCACCCTTTCTCCTTCCAAAAAGATTGATTTATTGCTAGTAATAAAAAAAAAAACCCAGCATGATAGCAAATATCCCTTTCTCCAGACCACCAGAAGCCCCTGAGCAGAGCTCTGATGACAACGGAGGATGCAGCAGCTGCAGCAGACCCTGCGGGGATGCAGGCTTGGGACACACGAGCGAATCGCCCAGCCAGAGGTCAACGTGCCGCTGCCGCCCTGAGCAATTTGCATTCCCTTCCTAAATGGGCAAAGAGAGGAGCAATCTGGAGCCAGGCCCCCCGGGGACACCTCTAAACCCAACCAAGCAGCCAGCCAAGCAGGAGGAGCTTTGGGATCGCCCTGAAGCATCCAGCAGCCCCTTGCAGAGCACCGTTTGGGATCTCCCCAGCCCTAAGAGCAGCCAGGGCAAGGCTCTCACCTCTGTGGTCCAGGTCGTGGTGGTTCTTCTCGTCCTTGACGGCCAGGTGTGCCTGGCTGCCCAGCGCGCCGAGCGCCAGCAGCCCCGAGCTGCTGCCGGTGACAGGCGGGATGCCGGGGGGCTGCAAGCCCGAGGGGTGCGGCGGCAGCTGGACCGGGGGCCCGTGGGCGGCGTGGGAGAGGTGCTGAGCCTGGAGCTGCTGCTGCTGCAATGAGACCACCAGTGAGCCGGGGCGGGGGCAGCGGCTTCGAGGCGTGCGGCAGCGTTCTGAGGTGTGCTGATGCCCCAGGGGCTGCCCCGCTCGGCCGGCTGCAAGGAGAAGCCCCGTTAGTGGGAGGGACGGGGGGAACGGTCCCAGGCGCCCAACGTGAGCGTGCACGGCACGCACACCCGGGTCTGAGCGCAGGAGTCGTCCTTAATTCAAAGCAATTCACGTTATCACCGCAGACTTAGATAGCTCTGCTCTTCAATAGACAGAAGCAAAATATAAATACTGCCCAGGATGCGGAGAACAGCTGTGTCGGGAGCACAGGATCAAAGACACAAAGCCAGAGCACCCAGGGGCTGGCTGAACCATGGGCAACCCTTTTCCCCACCGCAGCAACCAGCAGTGGATGCCGGAGAAGCCCCAGGCATCCCGGAGCTGTGGGAACACCTCCTTAGCTGGAAGCAGCCACAGCTTTGGGAGAGGAAGGAGGAAAAAGAGAAAAAAATAATATAAAAAAATAACACATTCCTCATGTCACTGTTTTAAACGCAAAGAAAAGCTGCAACTGAGTCAGTGGGTCACGGGTGGAGGTCTGCCCTCAGTGCCTTCAGGGCTGGTGGCCATATCTCTGCTCCAGCTCCGCTCTCTGCGGACAGGAGCAGGCAGCCAGGACTCTCCCGTGATGGCATTTCCACCCTCCTGCCCCTGAGTCCACAAGTATGGGCAGGAAGCAGCCAGGGGCCCTTGGTGGACGCTTCAGAAGGGCTTCAGCCCCAGCGCAGGGCAGGGGTGACAGCAGCAGGCAGGGGACAGCCAGCGTCCTGTCACCAGGGCTGTGCTGCACTGCGACGCCAGGGAGCAGAGGGCTCCTGCCAGCACATCACAGTACGGTTTGGCTCAAAGCACAGGAAAAAAACAACAACAAAAAAAACCCACACACATGGCTGTTAAGGGGGATGCCACACTTCCTTTGGGGATGTTTCCAGCAGCCAGCACCTTCCCCTGGCGCTGCATGGGGACGCACCCTGAGCTGCTACATGCTCTGCAGTGCTGGGACAAACCCAGCGCAGCTCCACGGGGCAGCACAGAGGACACAGCCCACAGCGCACAAAACGCACCAGGGAACCGCAGAGAACAGGGATCAAACCCCAGGACGCCCTGTGCTCAGCACACCGGGACCGGGTCACAAAAAAAGTGGCAGAGGGGGCCCCTCCCAGCAGTGCTCCGAGCCCCAGAGGAGCCCTCTGTACCCCCGGTGTCAACAGCAGGGCTTTGCAGGGCGAAAGGGCTCCCCAAAGGCACGCAGAAAGCAGAAGGGCTGCAGGGCCGCGCGTGCCCAGCACCTTGCACACCCCGCGCACCGCTCTGTGTGCGCTGCTGACGCCCAGCAGCACCGCGGTCCCGCTGCAGCCCCGCACGGGGTGCGGCTTTTTGGAAAATGCTCTGCAGCGAGACAGTTCCTCGGGGAAAGTGCATCCAGGTGGACAAGATGCTCATTATCTGAAAAGGCAGCTTCTTCTGGGCAGCGCGAAGGTCTCAGCTGGGGCAGAAGCCAAATCCAGAAGGCAATTAGGCATCTGCAGCGCTGTTCGAGGGAAAACATAAATCATTTTGTCCTCAAAAGCAGCTTCTGGCTTATCCTGGGCTGTGCTGCTCCATCCACGGTACAGAGAGGGGGAAGCATCCTCAGGACCCCCAAGCCCAGAGCCGTCCTCAGTGCACCCAGTGTGGAGCTCTGCCAGGTGGTGCCAGCATCCCAGGACCGATCCTGCCCATCCCAGAGCACGAGGGAGGGAGCCGAGCCTCCTGCTGAAATCCACGAGCAGTTTCCAACCCCAGCCTCGCACGATTTCCACCCATTTCAGCGAGGCTGGGGCAGGGCCGTGGAGCACTCCCCCAGAGAGCAGCCCCGGGTGTTCTCCAGCAGCAGGATCCACCACTTTCTCCTCGGTGGGCAGAAGCACAGACGCTGTGTGATGCTCCTTGCGCAACTTTCCACCCCAGAGCGACCAAATCCAGGGAGCAGCAGCACTCCAGAAGGACAGCGGGCAGACTGCATCCAGCGATCAGGGCTCACCGCCCTGCCATGGCCCGAGGGGACCGCACAGCTCCAGAGAGCTCAGGTGGGGCACAGCAAGGACCGGCTCAGCCCTCTGAGCCTCTCCCTCCAGCGGAGCAGAAAAACACTGGTTTCTTCCTTTTTGTAAGCTGGTGGCAAACACATCCAATCCCACGGGTCACTGAGCTGCGTGGGACCGTCCCCACGGGTCCGAGCCACCCAGCGGAGGTGTGGAAACGAGCACCGAGCCGCGACGTCCCACGGTGCCTCCAGAGAACACTTAAGGGGCATTTTCCTCCCCTCCAGCAGGCAGGAAGCAACGAGCAGCAGCCCCCCCGGCAGCCACCCCCATGGAGCTGTTGGCTCGGGTCCCTCCTGGAGGCTTTGCAGCGGGGAAAATCCTGCCCGGAGCGCAGCGGAGCCATGGGACACAGCGGAGTTCAGCGTTGAGAAGCGCCATCCCTCCCCACCTTAGTTCCATCCCACGGAACGGTGGTTTCCAAAGCCCGCATCACTTGGGATTGGCAAACAGCCCCGCCGGACTAAGCCGCGGGCACGCAGGAGCTCCTCAGCCACCTCCATCACCAGAGAAAACATCCCCAAAGCCAGAGCCGCCGCTGTCCTCGCCGCGCTGCCGTCCTCGCCTCACCCGGCGCCAGGAGGGACGGGGACAGGGAGCTCTCCTCCAGCTCCGCTCGCCGAAGCACCGCAGGAGTCGCAGGGATGCGGGGCAGCACCTGGTCCCGCAGCCTTCCGCGGTCAGAGGCGCTTCCTCCAGCAGCGCCAAAGGGCACCTCCGTGTCCGGGCTACGCGCCAGGGCTTTCCACCTGCCGCCAGCACCCCACGGCAGGTTTAACTCCCTGCAGAGCCCAGGACGTCAGAGCGCAGCAGGGCGGTGCAACGGTGCTGCAAACCCAGCGCGGGACGGCGGCGAACGGTCCCAGGGCACCTCGGGTGGCTCCGCCGCGGCGCCCGGCAGCGCTGCGGGACCAGGTCCCAGCGCCACGAGGGACGCACGGCGACGTTTGCGCTTCCCTCCCGGAGTCTCTCGGCAAACGCCAGATAAATATGGGTAAGATACCAGGAGGTTACGGTTTACGAGAAGGGCTGGCAAGGAATATCTCGTACGTAGAGTGTTTTTAATTGGATTATGTACATCACGCTTCGTGCCTTTGTTAACCGATTTAATGGTTCAACCACTTAAGTTCACCACTTGCGTTAAATTTAGTAAAGTAGTCTAATCATTTCCAGAGCTATAACCAAATCAAGGGCTCAGTTTCACAGAAGCCTGAAGCAGAGGAACTGTGAGACAATGGCCTAGATGCATAAAATTAACAGTTCTTGACCTCATAAGGGGCGAAAAAAAGATTTTAATGATTTGGGGCATTTTTTTGTGAGCGTCACTTTGGTTTTTGGCACCTGCACCACGATGCTGGGGCAGGTTCTAAACCCAGCTGCCAGAACCCCTGGCCCTGGGGCTCCCTGCAGCCCTGCCCGGGCCGTTCCCACCGCCAGGAGCACGCTTACACCAGCGGAACCCAACGGGACGGGGTGCCCGCGCCCACTGCCATGCCCAGTGTCCCACGGGATGCTCTGGGCACGCCGCAGCCAAGCGCGGCCCCGTGCTCTCCTCACCGCCCCAACTCCTGCTCTGTGCAGGTTTGTCAGGCAGCACCGTAACGACGGGGTGATGCTGGCGTTAGCTCCGATCCGAGGAGCAATCACCTTGAAAATGGGCGTCACGGGCCCCGCTCATCTACCCTAACTGAATTCCAATATCTGCCTCTGGCTGCCTCGACGCCTCACTACAGCTTCGAGTGCTCGACCCAAAGCGGAGCCTCCCAGCCCGCAGCTGCTATGGGGACCCCTTGCAGTGGGGGAACAGCCACAGAGCCCCCAGGTGTGCCAAATTATGCTCCCACTGCAGCAAGAAGCCAGGTCCTGCCTCTGCTGCCATGCAACAGCGGAAAGCCAAGGGCAGGCGAAACGCAGGCAGCCAAGGAGTTTCCTTGTGCCGTGACTAAAGTGGAAATGGTTACTACAAAGAAAATAAAATTAAAAAAAAAAAAAAAGTGTTCTCTGAAAATGAAAACCTAAACCCAAAAGAGCTCCTGAGCCAGGACACCGACCAGGGCTCTGCTGCCCCGTGGTAAGGGAGCTCCAAGGAGGGACAGCAGGCTTCCTGCAGGGCTGAGGACCCCGTTATCAGCTTCAGAGACACCGCAGCTCGTCAGAAACGCTCGAGGTCCCCGTGACAGACCCCGCAGCACCGCGGGGTCAGGCAGAGCACGGAAGCGCTCCGCCACGCGTGCAGCACATTTCACATCAACAGTACAGGCAGAGGCAAGCCTGGGCGCAGGGGGCTGCGGGGCTGGGACCCCAGAGCGCTCCCCAGCCTGGGGGCAGTTGGTGGTGGAGGCTCCTGGTGCCGCACCAGGGCTGGGGAGAATTTGGGAGTTGCCGGAGCAGGGTGTGACCTGCCTTGCTGGGAGCCAGATCGGAGATTTGGGGTGCTGGGAGCGGCCAGATTTGGGGTGCTGCCCCTCCCCAAGGCCGCCTGAGTGCAGGATTGCCTCTGGTTATGGTAAATGATAGGAATAAAAGGGGTATACACACGGTGAGAGGCAGATTGGGAAGTCCACGTACCCCGATGATAGCATTCAACTCCGTCATTGTCACTTGCTTGGCACGCTCAACAGCCTGTGCAACTTGCTGTTGGTGCTGCGGGGACAAAGGCACATGGATGGGTCAGGACACGGGGGCAACGAGCTGGGACCCCCCAACACCAGGGCCACCCTGCTGCCCCCTGCTCCCATCACCCCCTCTTTGGCCAGGTTTTTGCTGACGGAAAACGAGCCTGGGGGCACCTCCCTGCAGCAGCTCTGCTTCTACTCGGCCAGCTCAGCGCAGGCAGGGCAGAGCTGTGCAATGCAGACGGGGTCCTGCTCTGCACCCCGAGGGTCTTACAACACGCACAAGGGTCGTGAGCCCCATTTCCCACCAGCCACCCCCAGACCCCCGCCCCAATGCAGTTCGGTGGGAGCCTTCCCGGGGAGGAGCAGCCCCCAGGGCTGGGGCGTGGAAGCGTCCTTACCTCTTGTGACAGAAAAGGCATGATCTGCGCTAAAATTGTATTCAGCCTTTTAGCAATTTCTGTCTGAAAAAAGGGAAGAAGAAAAAGCAACAGTTAGCAGAAAGCAGCCTCCTGCAGACCACGCGTTCCCAGAAGCAGCGATGTGCATCCTCCCCCAACCCCATCTGCACAAAGGGAACAGCAGCTCCCAAAAGAGGCAGCGAAAGCAAGCTCACGCGTGCACTGTGCTCGCTGGCACGGGGCAGGGTCCACCCTTTCCCCTTCTGATGTGCTGGTCCCATTCCTATCATGGGACCGAGCGTCACAAGCCAGCCCCAGCAGCTTCACACCAGCCTGAGCTTGGAAACGAGGATGAAGACGGTCACAGAGCTGTTGTGCTGGGTGCTTGCAAAGCCCCGGAGCCACTCCGCAAGGGGATGGCAGGTGGAGCCCAGCCAGCACAGGCACGTTGCAGCCCGGCCCCACCGCTTCCCACTCCCAGCGCTTATTTGCTGGTTACATTTCTGCACAGGAAACCTCTGCAAACACACACCGCCCATGCACCGAGTGCTTGGTCAACAGCACGCCCCGCGCCACACGGAGCCTCTGGTTTACTCTGAGCTCAGCCTCATCGGATCCCTCCCCACCCCAAGCTGAAGCCATCCCAGTTGCTTTTGCCCTCCTTACATCACACGCAAGATATTTAACCCATAACCATTTACACCTGTCAGCTTGACCACATTATTTAGCAGTTTAATAATAACAGCCCATGCTGTCAAACTGTGGTTTCTGCAACATCTCCATTAACCCAGAATAACATTTTCCTCCAGCAAAAACCCCGGCGCGTGCTTCAGGCGAGCCAGCACTCTGCATTTCAGACCCACACACCCCGAGGATGCTCCTCCTGCAGGGTCGAGGCACCTAAACCACGTCTGAAGCCCTGCAGAGGAGCCTCAGCCCCATCGGGGGCACCTCCAGGCAGAACCCTCTGCAGGAGATGGGATGGCACCAGGGCAGGCTCCCCCAGACCCCACATCCCAAGCGTTAACGCTGGCCCCGCTGGCGGCTGCGGCTGTTACAACAGCCTCTGGTCCAACCCAAACAATTCCAGAGTGGCTGCAAGGATCCAACCCACAACAATGCTCTGGAGCATCATCAAACACAGAAATTCCTCCTGCTGGCCCCAGCGGCTCGGTATCAGGAAGGCAAAGCGGGTAACCGGGTCTCGCTCCTGTCGAGGTGAGCGGGGATGCACTTAAAGGTCCCCGTGTGCCCCCCAACCCCCTGCTTCCATCCCCAGCACCTCCCAAATCCACCCTTGAGCCGCCCATGCAGCAGCTCCCACCTGCGACCAACACGTTAAATCCAAACCTTCTATTTTGGAAAAGGAAAACAACACCTCAGCAGCGCCTTGAGGAACCGGGCAGGAGCAAAGGAACAAGCAACACCAAAACCAAGGGGCAGCAACGCAGCGCGGGGAGCCCCAGGCCCTCGCAACCGGCATTTGGTGCCCCAGGGCCACGCGCCGCTGTCCCCGAGCAGAGAGCAGCACCTGCAGCGGCAGCGCCCGCTCAGGCTTCAAAGCGGCGCCGGCACCGCTGGCTGCCAGCTCTTCAGAGCGCGCCCCGCTGCTCGGATTTCACCTGATGCTTTTATTAGCCCCTCTCAGGGGTCAAGGGAATTCGCCGGCGCTCTGCTTCAAGCGAGAGGCATCTCCGAGCCGCTGAGTTGGAGATTCAGGTGCATTAGCCGCAGCCAGAAGCACGGCGGCTGCCAGGATTATAATGGACCTGAAAGCAAGGACGCGAGGCTCGCTGTGCGCGCTGCACTTAAGATGCTCCTTGCCCAGAAGGGCTCTGGCCATGGAGGGAGAAGTGCAGGAACCCAACCGAGCCCCCGCACGGCGCGGGCAGCCAGCGCGTTGCCACCGGGTGCCGCAGCGGAGCCCAGAGCCCGGCCCGCTGCCCTGCGACGGGCGATCCTCCTTCAAGGCCGCTTTGGCATGATGCATCGATCAGATTATGCACAAACGGCAGCTCCATAAAATATTCATTCCTCCTGATGAAGCCTATTGGATTCAGGATGCAGCGAGCACTCAGCATATTGCTCCTCCAGAGACTGCTCCTCGGGAGGAGCTCGTGTGAGTGCTTTTTTGCTGGCTCCTAACAAATTCTAGAACTAGCCCAACCCTTATTTGAGGGCAGAAGAGCAGCCGCGTGTTGAGAAGGTCGTTTGGGTGCAAACGAGAGAACCCAGCACCCAAACTGGCGTGGAGGCCGGGGAGAAGTGCTGGGGGTTCCCTGGGCACCACCAAGCTGACACCAGCCCGACGCGCTGCACCAACAACCACCACCTCCACCTTCAAGTACCCAAATTTCCAGCAGAGATTTGACGAAAAGCTTCATCCTCTGCAAAGAGCCTTCCCACAGGGGATTCAGCAAGCAAGAAGACACTCGATGCCCAAAATATCAGGCTTACAGCCGTGAGGGCTCCTGTTAACAGGAGACTCAATAGCCTTTGAATATTTGTTCCCCGTTCCCCAGCACATCACACTCCAGCCGTCCTCATTAGAAGTTTAATTGGTGGCACATGGGGATGCCCCGCAGCTAGGGAGGGTCTCACCCCCAACACCTTCCCTACAGCGGGGCCCAGTCACCGCGGGGCCCCCCCGGCACCACCGGGCAGCTCCAAGCCGTGAAATTCCCCATTCCCGGTGCAGGGTTGCCATGGCGATCTCAGGCACCACATCCCGCATCCCTGCCTTGGCAGGACCGCACCCACGGCCGTGGATAAACAGCCGGGGGCCGTGCCTGGGGAGGGGAACAGGATGGCAGCTGCCCACCGGGGAGCACCCAGCGCGATGCTCCGGGATGCACCCGAGCAGGGATACCCACGGCAGCTCCGCGCCACTCATCAGACAGAAAGGGCAGGGAGTCAGAACCCGAAATCCCAACTAATCCCTGCCCTGTCCCTGCCAGGGCCGCCGCTGGCCTGGCGTTATCCGAGCCCACATCTGTGCCGGCCGTAAATCAAGTACGGAGCGCCCGGCCCCGCACGCCAAGGGCAGCAGAGCTGCGGGCAGGCGCCGGCTGCAGGCACCGTGTTAAATAGCTGCGGGCCCCCCGCGGCCCCCCCAGCTGCTCATCTTTACACCTGGGCACGGCAGAGGGGAGATTAAAAATAACGCTGCGGGATGCGGGGAGAGGAGCTGAAAGGAGCGGCTGAAAGCACTGCACCAGGGCTCTGAGCGCAAACAGAACGCGCCGAGGGGCAAAGCTGGGCACGTGAGCCATCCCCAGAGCCACGTCAGGACAGACTCTGGGGTCACATCAGACCCAACTCCAGCCCGCCCTGGTGCATTGATTGAAACGGGTGGGACAACACCAGAGACAAGGGGTTAGACACGAGGCGCAGCTCACAGCCCTTCCTCCCCTCGAGGAAGGCACCAAAACATTCTTTAAAAGCATGGATTTAGGTTTCCTACCGCAAACCCAAACCCTGGCACAACAGGGCCGGCAGCACCCAGCACCCCACTGCAGCTCCCAGGGGATGCAGCGAGGAACACCCACCCACGAGGCTCCCACGGGACCCCAGCGTCCTCCCTCGCCCCAAACCCACCGGTACCCCCAGATGCCCCCAGGAAGGCTCCCAGCCCCACACCCCCACGCGCACGGCAAGCAGAGGACGAGGGTAAGCCACCCCGCCCGCGAAGCACCAGCAGCGTTTGTTGGAGCCAGGATATTGTCTCTTTAAGCACATGAAAATCAGGCCCTTGAGCAGCGTGTTTCTCACTCCGGCACACAATTATGGGTACTTTCAGCTGTCTACCACTATTTCAAGTGCTCTCTCCAACCAGGCTGTCAATGGCATGTTGAAAGCTATTTGTGGCTGCTATCGCTATTAGCAAAGTGGAGAGCTGCGCTGATGAGAATTAAATTCGGGGAGGGGGCGTGGAGGGTGGCCCCCCCCGCCCAGCAGGGCAGAACCCCCCGCCCCAGCGGGCTGCAGCGGGCTCCCCACCACGCCTGGAGGCCTGGAGCATCGCCCTGACACACCGCTTGGCTTCTGAGGCATTTAGCAAATTATTACCTGGCACTCCTTGCTAACGAGCACGACAGAAAGGATATTGTGTTCTTGGAATATTCTAGAAAAAAGAAAGCCAGCCTCTCTTCCCAGGGAAGTGTCAGGAGGGTTTAGGTTTGTTCCAAAGCATTAAGTGTTTAAGCACGAAAACAAGAAGTGCTTATGTAGAGAGTTCTCAGCCATAAAAAAAAAAAAAAATAAAAAAAAAGGAAAGAAAACTGGGCACAAAGGCTCTCCCCGCCAAGGTGTCCCATTTCCCAACGCAGAGCGAGCTTTTCGGTTGGAATCGTTACTCCCCTCGATTGCATCTGGCGCTTATCTACAAAGATCTGAACAAAAACAATGCAAAAGCAACATGGGAAAGAGGGTTGCTTTGTAAAAATCAATTAACCTTAAAAGAGTTTCGCTGGGCTCCAAGAAGGAAAGCCCCGAGCGGAGCCGGGTAACAGCGCTTCATTCAGCGGCAGCCTGATGTAAGGAGCAATTCACCGCCGTGCACGCAACCGAGTGGGTAGTCACTTCCTAAATATTTCCTTGCATATGGAGTTGTTTATGAAACTGCATTTTTTTTCTTCACAAGAAACAAAACGAGAAGAAAGGGGGGAAAAAAAAAAAATGCACACACCCGGGCACATATGCACCCGCTTAATATTCAGTGTAGAGGAGATAATCTGTTATATAAGCCCGCCGACAGACAATCCCCTTTTGCTTAAAGATGAAGTATCCATCAATGTTTGTCTCGAGCAGATGTAATCACAAGCAGTCAAGTCTGGAGGGCAGGACACCGCATGAATAATTCAGGCACTTCAGTCTACTTGATTGTGTGCAGATAAACACAAGTCAACCGCTAAACAGGTCAGCTGACGGAGGGACCGGGGACGGACCGATGGGGCTGCCCGGGACACCCAGATGCGCAGCCCACTGGGGGTGAAGCCCCCGGGAGCCCCGGCGCTGAGCCCCAGCGCCCACTTTCGCCCCGCAGCACGCGGCGATGGTCGCTCCGCTGCTTTGTTTTCCTCCAGCCCCGCGCACGTCGCCGTCAGTTACGGCGCACGACGGCTTCAGCTTCGCCTCCCCAAACTTTCCGACGACGGGCACGCAGCGCATGTCAGCAGGAACGACGCTGGGAGCATGCACCCGCTGCAACGCGCCCGGCCAGGCGCCGTGCAGCACCCCGCGGCCGGTCCCCGCAGCACCCAGGTGGCAGCGCATCACCTCCCTGCCCCAAATCACCCCCAGCACCGTCCCGCACCCTAGGGTGCTCCACGGAGCATGGCTGGGAGGACACAAGGCGTGACAACGCTGGGAGCAGGGCACCCCAACCACACGCCACGAAGCCAGCAGACCTGGCCCCCCAGCCCATTGGGGGTGCAACCCCCCCAGAGCAGCTTCTGCTTGCAACCAGCCCCCGGTGCAAACCGCGCTGCACATCCGGGAGACAGCACCTGCTCCCAAAGCTCCCAGCAAGCAGAAAAGGCTGTGTGCTTTCCTGCGTTGTTTCAACATCTCCCTGCACTTCCACAGGGTGCAACCGTTGCAGCAAGGAGCGACCAAGCGATCGAATGCGCTCCCTCTGCTGAGAGCAGCTGTGCCCAGGGCCACAGCACACCGAGACGCAGCAGCACCCGCAGGCCTGGGCACAAACCCTGCCAGGACCAGTGGCAGAAAAGAGGATATTGAAAGAAAATAGACCAAAAACACACACACAAAAAAAAACCAACAGTACAAACCACGGACAAGGAGGCAGTAATTATTTTTGTTACCCTGTGACTTCACACCAGAAGGGGGAGGGAGCACACTCACAGCCATGCTTCAGGTTCAGCCCTCTGCTAGCACCCTGGGGTGCTCAGGGTGCGAGGCTGCTCACGGGCAAGCTGCAAAGTTGCTGTCAACTTGGCTCTGCCCTAAGTTCTTAATTAGAACTACTTCTAAAACCAGTAAGCAGCCGCAGCACAAATAATCAGGTCTAATCTCAATAATAACTTTATTCCTTTAAGTTTTACCATCATGTGCCCAGCCTTTAGGCTCTTTAGCTATAATCTTATCAAGGTAGCACACCACATTCTGCTCCGGCCTTCCACATTTTCCCTTCAGGCGAGTTACACCTTAGAGGAGACCCAAAACCAAACAACAAAGCACCAAACATTGCTTCACTTCCCAGACAGATCCGTGCCATTGAGCAACTCCGCGCTGGTATCAGCGCCCCGGGGAGCTCCCGCGGGCGTCACTGCGAGGAGCAGGGGGACTGCGACCCCCCCACACCCACCCAGGGAAAGGCACGGGCACTTTCTGAGCCCCCACCGCCCAGTTCCATGCACGCACCTCCCTGCACGAGGCTGCTTCCACCTCTTCTCACCAACACTTCTTGCACAACCCAAGTTTCTCCCGAACACAGGGAAAACACCGCTGCCCGGTCACAAACCTGCTGCAACCCCACCCGGAGCCACGGCCCTGGCTCCAGCACCCAGCCCCCGTCTGCTGCCACCGGGGTCTATTTTGTGCCCCCCCCTTCAGCTTGGGAAAAAGGCACCAGGAGATCAGTCAGTCCCAGCTTCCCCCCTTCCCATCACTCACCTGTTTGTGCATCTCAATATTCAAACCATAGGACATTTCATAGTACTGGGGAGGAAGAAACAAAAAGGGGAAAAAAAAAAAAAAAGGCAAGGTGAATTTGAATTAATTAAACACCAACATTTGCATACGGTCGTTACCAGAAAGCCCAAACCGTGCAGCCCAGGAAATCCTACCCCAAACCAAGCAGCTGCGTGCAGCAGGACAAGGACCTCTGCCCCCAGGAAACAAAGCAGGGCTGGGGAGGGGGGG
>VXAV01000047.1:12309-22334 GCA_013399715.1 Alectura lathami
TTTGTCCCTGTCAACAGCTGTAGAAGTGCGCAACCAACTTGGCGAATTGCAATACAGAACGATAGAGTTTGAGGTTCAGAACTTTTTTAACCAACTGTGCAGCTCCAAAAAAAGTCTGTGATACTGCTCCATACTGAACTGTCTCCCAATATTTCTTCAATATAGTTTAATAGTACCAATTGCTTTTAGAGGATTCCAGTAGCATGAATAAGTATTAAACCGAGAACCTGATTTGTCATGAAAAAACATTCATAGTGGTATCAGGAAAATAAAACCTACAATGACATTTATTTTATATAGGAAAATTAACATCAGCCTCATCTGCCAAAGCTGAGGTGTATAATGGCCTTGCAGCATCACTGAAAATATTTTGCATTAATTAATATTGATTAAGAAACTTTATTTAAATATTTTAAATGCACTTTAGCTCTTCCATGCTTTGCATTATCTATCTAGTGAATAAACATCTAAAACGTGACCAGTCTTAGACAGTTCATGGTGTACTTGTATACAGCAACACAATTGATCATAATTCAACAGTTTTTGTTCTGAAATTAATTGTAACAAAAGTTAGCATGCTGTAGTCCGGTTCTTTCTTAAACTGTATTTGGCCAGTTTTGCCCAGCTCTGTTTCTTTAGTACTGTCAACTTGTCCCAGCCAGAAAGCAGACAGAACCATCAAACTCTTTCTGGAAATATTTTCCAGTCTGTGGTGCAATGCTTCTGCTGTAAGGTAACAAACCACAAGGCAGGCTTAAGAACCTGGATATGCCATAAAAAATATTATTTTCTCTCTTAAATTTAAGATGTTTTTTAATGGTAAATGTGCCATTGTTCATCTAAGGAAATTATTTGTCTATCATAAAAGACTGCAAACAAGAGTCAGACCAATTTTAACTTTCCAAAGCATAACTCTAAAAATACAGAAAGTATTTGTTCTTATCTGAGGTGTCTCTGTACCTGATACAGGTATGATCAGCAGCCCTAAGTCAGTTAACACAACTAAGGCAATTTACATTGGATGTTGTCCACAATAATACAGCTAAATCTCAATAAACAAAACTAGAAGACTGTATATACGTAGGTCTAAATTCTGTTCTCAGTTACATTGATATAATTTGTGAATAACTGCTGAAGTAGCTGAATCTGAAATGAGAAATCACTGGCTGAATGTGGCAACTCATGCATGTGGAACTAGCGTAACAGATCATCGACTTCTGCTGCTGATCATTTCTGTTGAAGAATCAAGTTAATATTTTCCATCACTTCTCTGGTTTTGCTTTTATGTTTGTTTCACTTCAGGTGCATTAAGTGTCAGAGCATTTATAATGCAGCCCATGTATTGAGGATGGCTACTTTGTCATGCAGTTGATATTTAAAAAGAAAAAGAAAAAATCCTTGAAGTAGAGAGCCCTTTCGGAGAAATATAAGAACTTTTCTTCAGCTTTGTCACAGAATAGTAAATTTTAATATATTGAATTAATTGAAGTATTGTACTAGCATTTCAGTAGTACTTAACTAGCCAGGTAAGAAATACAATCATTTTCTTATACTTAGTAACTAATCTTTTATCAGATAGAATACATGTAGGAAGGATTTTTATAAAACATTCATATCCTGATCAAATCTTGTGTAGGACTAGTGTAAATCAGGAGTAACTGCACTGCAGTCAGTGGAGTTTCACCAAAGGTTAGTGGTGAAAATTTAAAGAGAATCAAAGGTAAAGGTTTCTAGCACTGCTCCAATTATAAAAGACTGACAGTGTGCTTTCAATCTCTGTATTTGTTAGTTCTAAAGTAAAAGATCTTAAGTCATTTTAAAAGCATATTTCTAATAATTTATTAGCATTTTGGAGCACATTTGCTTTTCACTGAATTACTTAAGTAGAGTTCAATGTGCTTGGTTCCACAAGAAAAAAAGCTTTATCCTGCCATACAATAGAAACATGGAAAGAAATAAATTCTGTAAAAAAGTCTGGAATTTGTTCTATACTTGTGCCTCTTCGGTAGATTTGTCTTGTGGTTGTTTCTTTCCAATATAAGGTTGCATAAATAAAAATAATATTCCCACCATGTACAGCAAGCCACATATGTAAAAAGAATAATCGTATTTATGTGTGATGTCATAGATCCAACCTGCAAAGTAAGGATAAAACATGTTCGTTACAAAGCTTTACAAAAAGGTAATTGCACATTTTTTCTCATGATATTTCAGTCAAAACTTTAGTTGCTTTGCAGGAAAAAAAAAAAAGAAGAGACGAGACGAGACGANAGGAAGAAGGAAACAATGGAAGGAAGGACGAAAGAAAGAAAGAAATTAAGAAAGGAAATAAAGAAAGAAGAGAAGAGAAGAGAAGAGAAGAGAAGAGAAGAGAAGAGAAGAGAAGAGAAGAGAAGAGAAGAGAAGAGAAGAGAAGAGAAGAGAAGAGAAGAGAAGAGAACGTGGTGATTGTCTCCCTCTTAGATGCTACAAATAGGAGTGTGTTAACCAAATCTCTTGCTCACTCATCATACCCCAAACTACTGCAAAATCTATCGCCCTCATATAAGTATAATGGAAGTCTTAAAACTGGACATTAGCTATGTGCTATCCTAAGCATACGAGCAATCTTCTATCTGACACTGTGCATTTTTCAGATAAATTACTGTAACAGGTCTGACTTCAGACATTTTAGAATCCCAAAACTATTACTTCTTGCACCCTGCTATTTTCTTTGGAAAATGCCCAATACTGCTCCTGTGTCATGTGGGCTAATTTTAATGCTGTGCCTTGTGCAAGCAAACACATCCTCAATAGCTTTCTCAAAAATTCACTCACTGATAAAAGACTTTTCAAAAGATTTAATCTTGGCACTGAAATTACTCTCATTCTAACCTTAATCCCTTTGCAAAAGTACATTAAAACTACTTCAGAAAGGTCTGAGAACCCAAAATAGCAAAATTCTCTCATTCTTGCTGCATTGTCATGTAATTGCAAGATCAGAGGCTTATTTTACACCAACTAATCACATCCAATTTGCTTCATTACTAATGACCAAACACAAAGATATGTTCAGCACAGACTGAGAGGTGCTAAAAGAGTATATGGTAGAGTAAAACCTGCTCCTTTTCAAAGGATACTAAATGAGCTTTCTTCTAAATCATTTCATCTCATTCAGTGATGGTGAGAGAAGGTGAAAGCATTCTAGCTTTCCAGGTAGCTGGTGGTGGAACTGAACTTTAGTTCAGCCTAATGCCATTCCCGGTGGACCATGGCCATTAGCCACAAGGCTTCCTACAGTTTTCTTCCAATTTGCTTGTCTGTAACAGACAGTCACAGTCTGGCTACAGTACTGACCATTAGCACCTCTCTCTCTCCCCACCTACTCCCCGCCACACATCCCCATCTCTTTGCAAAAGAAAATTTATAATGAGTGTTTCTTTAAACCGAAGTGACTTTAGAGGTAACACCACGTACACTTCTGCCTTCTGCTGTGGAAATTAATAAAGAGATTGCGAGCAGTGCAGTCCTAAAAGTAGGTACTGCTAGCTGCAGGAAGGCAAAGCCAAGTCATTTAGGTCAACATCTCCATGGACAGCTTACAGTGGTGAAGCCCAACCACAACTTAGTTTTTGGTGCTAATACTATGGTACAAATATCTGCCTACCCTGAAAACTGTTCATCATTTTTCATCTAGATATAGGCATCAGCATGTATGTGAACATAGTGCATATACTACACAAACAGATAAAAATAGGTTATCCTTTTTCATTTTTAAAAAGTATATGATAACATCTTACATAAACATACTATTGACAGGTCAATTTGTAATATATTTGGGGTTGTTTATAAGGACGGTAATTTGTAGTGTGTGAATAGTGAGCAGCAGATATGTTCTGTAAGTATGTGCAAGGCAGAGCTGGATGTTACAGTCCATTCTGGAGCAGCTGTTATTTTGTTAACTACATGTGGTCATAACATAAGAAAGCCTAATAATGTAACAAGTTACGTGGTTATAAAACAAACAACTGTTGGTCAGAAATTTGAACTATTTACCTGCAAAAGGTGGTCCAAGCAATGCAGATATTCCGTTGGCACAAATGATGATGCCATAGGCATTTGCAAGGTGTTTAGTTCCAACTAAATCTTCAGTCACGACAGGCATTAGAGAAAAATAGCCACTAGAAAATCCTATTAGAGCACAAACCACAGCCAGACTAATGTATGTTTGCATTAGTGGCAATGTAAGAATGCAGGTGACCAGGGTGAAGTTAGCCATGAGGAAGACGTTCCAAGTGCTGATGCAAGGGAGATCGGAGATGACTCCAAGGATCACTTTACCAAAAATATGAACAATGGCTATAATGGATGTCAAAGGAAATATGTTGTTCTGACTAGATAAATTGTACTGCTTGACTATCTCTGGAAGATGAATAAAGGGAATGACAAAGCTGCTATAGGCAAACAAAGCCCAAATTATAAAGGCCACAAATACTCTGTTGGTAAACAGTGATGCAGCTCCGAAGTAACTGGAGTACCAGATTCCAAAGCCCTTCTTGACTGTAACTGTCAGCTGGCTTGCCGTCTTAAGAACACGCAGTCCATACATATTCTTTCCAATTCTAGATTTACCTCCAATTTCTATGTGCTTAACATTGTCAAGCACTTCTTCATTTGTTGCAACTTCTTTTTTTTCTGGTTCTTCACTGAGGGCTCCATTAGATTTTATAGTCTCTGCAGAATGGGACAGAGCTTTTGCCTGATTACCTTCACTATTACTTCTCACAACATATTTTTCATTAGCTTCTTTGAGAGAAAGTGGTCTCATAAGTGCCCCACAGACACAAAGGTTCAGGCAGATCGCACCCTGGATGAACATGGCATTCCTCCACCCAAACTCCCTGCAGAGATACTTCAGTAAGGCTGTCATTAAGAAAGCTCCGAACCCTGTTCCTGTGGTACTGAGTCCTTGTGCAAGTGCTCTTCTCTTCTGAAAATACTGTCCTACCATGACCACCGCTGGTAGATAAACCATGCCACTCCCAATGCCTATGAAAAGAAAAATCAGAATAAATCTGAACTTCATGCCAAGATAAAAGTCAATGAAAAATGAATCGAGTATATTCCTAACTTTTGCAGAAGCATAATAGTAATACCAAGAATAAATACTAAATTCTCATTTTAACTTTCATTTCTATCTTGTAGTGTTTTCCAAAATCTGTGATACTCAAGCAGAAAGTGTTGAGAGTTGCACAGACAGGTGCAACGCAATAAAGGTAATAGTTACCCAAATTTTCACACAGCAAATCCTGGCTATTTAAAGAGGACTGGAATGCTTTCAAATTTACTGTGGTCATAGTTTAAAACACTGTTTTGGACTTAAAAGCTTTCCTAAATAGCTGATAAGTTAGCTGCATGACACCCTACTGCTAAACCAGGGAAAGAAGAACTGTTATTCCAGCAAAGCCTGAAAAATCACCTCAACACGATTGCAGTGTATCGTGGTCGGAGCTGATATGCTGTACCTGTTTATTTCTGTGCCATGCAAACACATTATCAGGCTTTTGTTTTGCACAAGGCCTCCCTCCTCAAATCCAGCCAAAACCTCCAGGCGGTCTCTCTGCCCTCCAGAGGACTCCCTGCCTCGTCACGCTGGTCTGCCATTGGCTATGCAACGGATTGAAGAAACAAACACCTTTATAATTGCCCTGTTGCTATCTGCTCACATTTGTACTTGTATTAGTGTTCACTGAGCTTCTCTGTGCACCCTGAGAAATAGGAAAATTTGTCAATTGTTTTATCTTTCCCTTCTGTGGGCTACATAGCAAAATGTGACCTAGTTACTGGAAAAGGCATGCCACCTTTTACGTAGACACAGGCCCAGAGGCCTCTCCACCTCCTTTTCCTCACAGATTTGGCACATCGGCTCTGCAGCACAACCTGGCTCTGCTCTCCCCTTTGAGTGGGGCCTGAGGACTATTTCACTGCCATTGCCACAGCGAAGGCTGCTCTGCACCCAAAACTGCCACTGCACGGAGAAGATTGTGTGGGGCTGGGCAGAAGGTGGCAACTAGGAGGCAACAAGGGACGAAGCAAGCGCCATGAGGAGCTGTTGGAGGGGAATGGTTCTGAGGTGAGGGGTGCTTGGGGACAGGCAGCAGGGGGTGGCAGCAGTGGGGGCAAGGCTGGGAGCATGGCGATGTGCGATGTGAGAGCATCTGGCACGGCTGGTCACCAAGGCCTGAGGGAACAGTGGTGGCCATGAGGAAGCCCACGAGCATTGCGTGGAGGCCCAGAAGTGATAACAGCAGGAGGCAGCCACTGTAAGCAAACATGAGTCTGATGTCTAACAGCCCTGTGAAAGTGAAGGAAACCTCCCTGAGGTGGCAGTGAGGTGACTGTGAGCAAGGGGACAGGGTGTGAGGGGACAGGCAGCAAGGAAACAAGGAGTGAGGGGCTGGGTGAAGGGACCGTGCGTGAGGTGATCATAAGCCAGCTGACAGGAAGTGGAGTGACAGTGAGGGGGGAAACAGTGAGTGAGAGGATGGCAAAAGGGGACAGTGAGCGAGGGGATCGTGAGCTAGGGGACAGTGAGAGGATGGCAAGTGACGGTACGGTGAGCGGAGAAATGGTGTGTGAGGGAACGGGGAGTGAGGGGACGGTGAGAGAGGGGACAGTGAGTGCAGGTGGTGGCAAATGAAGGTCTCATGGAGCTGGAGGGAACATCTCAGGCATTTCTACACTGGTTTTCTGGCCAAAATTTCTCCTGCGACAGCATCTCACTTCTCCACCTCATGTAAAAATTTACCTCAGATTTTTTCTGAAAATATAGTTTTCAGCCCACTTGTTAAGATGTCTGTATAATCTCAGCATTTTTGTCTAGCATTTTTGGTATGTTCTTTCTGAAAAGCAGGAAGGGTTAAGAGAAAAACTTAGGCTCCTGTCTGCCTGAATATACCGGAAATATATGAATATACATGGAAACACAAACTGCCAAAAGAGCAAAACCTTGCCTGTAATTCTCGTTCTTTGTTCAAGAATTTACAGCATTACTGACATCTATGGTGTGCTAGTATAGTTGTCATAGTGATTCTTTCTAGTTTAAATTTTTTTCCATCCAGTTAGATAAAAAAATATGTACCAAAGAAAATCTGCAGATTTCTCTGAAATTCTGTGAAAGGATAGTTTGAGGGAACAGAGGGTACTGAAGCTATTCATTGCACTTCTGTCATATTAGCTGTGGAATGAATAATATTTCAAAGTCTCTTGAATTGCTTAGTGTTGCTCAGATAATAATTAAAGGCCAAATTTACTTGAATTATCTTAACATTTTTGTTTCATAATTATTAACAGTTTCTCTTTCCAAAAGCAACAGTGAATAAAACAGAGTAATCCTTTAAGTAGATAATATTGGATTCTTTCACATAACTTTCTTGAAGTAACTAAATATTTTCACAAGGACCCACATTTTACAAATTGCATACTGTCCTTATTGTAACTGCCTTACTGGTGATTACTAACATCCTGTTCCCTCGTCCTGTCACCTTCTCACACATGAGGAAAGTGCTCTGGTCCCCACATGCCTGCCTATTCATACTTCCACATTAAAAGTAAAGAGTGAAAAAGACTGTTTCTAAAATTATTTTGAATGTTACCTCAGTGGTCATTACAACTGTTAAGTAGCAATATGCCATAGCCAAAACATCAAGTCCTCTAACAAACCTTCAACTCACAAGGATTCCGAAGATTAAACAAACACAGGAATGTATTTGCACAGAAGACATGCTTATCTTTAAAATGGCTATAGAACAGCATGTAGTTATCATATTTGGGTATTTTGTTAATATACAGCAATTCCTGTAGAAAATATTTGCTAATTCTTTCTGTGACAAAGAGAGGAGTTAGCTAGCTATATCTTTCAACAGTATTTTAACTTCTTTAAAATTTTAAAATCCATTTGTCAGAGTTTGGCTTACATTAATTCTTCTTAAGAAGAATGCCATCTAATATATTCACATTGGAGAAATTGATAAAAATGCCATCTTCACATGGTAGATTTAAATGACAACGAAAGCCACTGGGACCAATTCACTGTGCAAATAAATAAGCTTTCTGAAAAGATAAGTCTGTAGAGTGTGAGACAAACTGGAAAAACTGTACTGAAATCAAGGATGTTGCTCATTGTCTCGGATTCCTATAACACTGTGCTATGAGGGCTGAATAAGCTAAAATCAAAAGTTAAATTACATTCCATAATTAAAAGTTGTTTTTTTTTTTTTTTAAACTTGGAAAAACATTCCAGGACCCAGTCTAACTTCCCTCTTTACTCACCCAGATAACATCCAAAGGAATCAAAAATCATTTGCAAGAGTTTTAAAATGTTAGTCTAGATTACCGGCTGTCACTCCAAACGTAAGGAAGAGGTAGTGCACATTGGAGGCATAGGCACTCAATATCCATCCCAGGGCATTCAATATCCCTCCGATTATTGCTGTTTTGCGGCACCCACACATGGTGATGAATAAACCAATGAAAGGACCTGTTAAAGAATGTGAAAAAATGCTACATTATTTATTTTTGTCCTTTCACTCTTTAATAATTTTTCACATGAAGACGTTTAATGATGCTTTATATTAAAAAAAAAAAAAAAAATGCTACTCACCCAGTCACCCAGTTCAGTTTATTTTCCCTATTATTGTTTTAAGAAAAATGCATCTAACCAACCTTACTTAGCATACTTAGCAAATAGCCATGGGATCTAAAATCAAAATTGCTCCATGAAGGAATGGTTTAAACAGATGAAGAAACTGAAACCATTGTTCCCAATACCAAAGCTGTGTAAATGTAGACCTTTTTTCACAAGTAACTAGAAAGAAAATATTTTATTTTGTTGTCAGTGGAATATTTTAGGCAGACCTAAACACATTTTCAATCCTAATTTACGGGAATAGGGGTGTGTATATACGTACTTACACAAACATACACCTATAGATATTATTCTGGCTTGCTCCAACCACTACTTAATTTTTTTTTTTTTGCAGCTGCCAACTGAAATATAAACTAGTACACTGTCCAAATTCAACACTTTCTTGTCATAGACTACAGAGGGGGCCACAAGCTTAGAAGATGATCTGTTTTCTTGATTCTAGTGAGACCTTGAAGCTACAGGCATCCTTTTCCCACTCATGCTGTCTCCTAGTCTGTCTTCTGTACTATCTTCCCTGTTGTCCCCCATCTCTCTCTAACTTGTAAAACTTGTCCAAGTGACTGCACAAATTAAAAAGACGACACAGGAGAAATTGAGCAGGTCTGCTAATAAATTGGAAAACTGTAAATATTTGAGATATAAGCAGCAATCATATTCCAAAAATTTCTGTAGTTCTGAAATAAATTATGTTGGAACATACCTACAATAAGTGTAATGCCCATGCTAAGGGAGCTAACCCATGCTGTTAAGCCACGACTTTGATTAAACTCTTCAAGCCATTCCATGTTCAGTATTCCAAGGGCCATTTGGGACCCCATGATAAGTATGTGCACGAGGAAAGAGGAAAGTACAATCATCCAAGCCCATCCTCCATCGATGTTTGGATTAGGCTTAACTGGCTTACTTCCAGCTTTTGAGTCATCTCCAAAATCATATCCAATATCCTCTCGACTAGCATACATTTTCTCCACAGTGTTCTGAAACAAATACAGTAAATAATTTCAAAACACATTCAAAATGATCCAAGTTTGCAGCGTGGTTATAATGAATAGTATAAATCACAACTGTATTTCACCTTTTCTAGTTGTTGTAAAGTGAATACTGGGTTTTCATTGTTCAAATGCAAAATGCTTAGAAAATTCTCTAATTAATGTATTTCTATATGTACTTTATTATCATGGCTGTCTACATAGAAGAATTTATTGGTTACCAGTAAGTTGCATTATTCCATTAGTATGCATTTATTTACTTGAATGTGGCTGAGAGCACTCACTCTTCATGAGTTGACTATGGTCACAGAAAAAGATTGGGCTCTCTCTGTATATTCCTTCTCTGTATC
>VXAV01000047.1:30870-44524 GCA_013399715.1 Alectura lathami
GAGGAGAGGAGAGGAGAGAGGAGGCATCTTGCTCTTAGTTTCATTCCATTTCTTATGTTTTAAACAGTGCAAACCATCACCAAATAATCTAGTCAATTCTTGCTACACAGTTGTTGTTTATAAAAAGGTATTTTATGGTATTTAGAGATTTCACTTCCTCTTTCTTTCAGTAACGCTTATGGGTTACTGAAGTATTATCTATATTTTGAAGGGCATGTTATGTTGTAAAGGAAGGAAGGAGGGAAGGGAGCCAACGTTAATTTTTTAATTTGGCATAGAGATTGCATAGTAGTACAACTTTCTTATAATGCCCTAAAAGCTTGTGGCTGTCTAGTTTTTTAGATCCTTCATGTCCTAAAAGTTCTTGTGCATATCCTGTGAAAGATTTGGGGAAAAACTTCCTGGATTGTATTAAAAAGACAACAGGATGGGAATGCTGAAGAGGGAAACCATCCTGCCTCCAAATGGTGTGGCTATTTCATCAATGCCTTGTCAAGATTCACATTAAAGATTCCCTCAGCAAAACTGAATATTGATATTCCAAACACGGTGAGCTGCTGCCAGGTTCTTCCTGCCATAGTGAGGAGGAGTGTAGCAAGACTGTAGGGGGAAAAGGAGTGGGAGAAGGACACCAAACTGGAGAAGAAGCCTAGAGAGCTGGCAGGGGACATTGTAAAGGTAGGAGAAGGTACCGTGCCTTCTGCTTCTGAACTGAACTGAACCCAGGTCAGAGAGTTCCATGGATGTACTTTGACATAGCCCCACAATAAGACTATTATTTGAAAACATAACTTTTCCATATGTCCAGGAACATACAAGACAAAAGTACCTTATTAACTGGAAAACAGTACAGTACTTACTCTTCTGCCAGAAAAAAGTTCGTACAGATCGATTAATGAGTATGATCCATTATACGCTGCACTAATATACACGTGCAGTGAAGCCCAGTGAGTGTTCAGACTTCCTTGCTCTGGTGCTTTTCTTTATAGGGTTGGGCTTCGATCTCTTTTTTGTGCAATGTTAATTTCAGCTTGAAAATTAGCAATCCAAGTTGCAGCTTGAGCAGGTAAGATAAACTTAACAACAACAACAAAAAAAGATCCTGTTATCTTAACTGCTGTTGTAACACTAACATGGTTTGCACACGCTGATATCTGTCTTTTCTGGTTTAAAACATGAGCACAAGGGAGTGGTTACAGTTCGTTAAACATCACGAGTATCCTAATAGCAGAAAGAACACAAAGGCCCTCTGATATGACTCACAGTTGTGCTGTGGTTGCTTCCTCCTCTTAGCCAAACCTGTGCATGGTAAGGAATCTCAGAGCGTTCAGTGAGAACTGTATGACTTGGTCATGGGTGGTACTTGTTGCAAATACATCAAATTAACTACAAGTTCCAGTAAGGTCAGATTAGCACTCAGCTAGGTTATATAAATTACTGATTTCAGTGGTACCAGGGATTAGTTTTTCAGTCTGTTGCATTCAAATCACAGTTCTCATCTCTGTGCAGTAGCTTTCTAAATTTTCAGTCTTGAAATCTAGTACCTAAGTCAGTGTTTTGCTTATGTCATGTCTAAAACAATAAATTTGTTCTCACTGCAGATTAAGCACAGTGTTTTAAATAAATTGCTAGGCTCATTCTGCAATTTCTTTGTCCTTATCCTGACAGACTTTTAGGTCAAAAGAATCTCCTGATCTGTAAACAGTTTGAAAATAGTATATAAAACAGTATTTGTGCTTATAAAGTTTGAGTTGTTCTGAGATGAATTTGAGTTCTATGATTTCTATTTCTCTTTCTATTCCCTGTAGCGCCACTGCCAAGGCACTGCATTTCTATTTTTTATTTTTTATAAACAGTTCATGAAATACTATAGCTTTTATGAAATGCTAACATCAACATTTTAATAACTTGATGTATATAAAATGACCTATCAATATCTATTCAGAAAAGGTATTTTTTGGACACAAGAACTGCAATAATATTATGACACATGAGAGCAGAGGAAGCAGACAATTATCACAGACAGAGCAAGGAGGAGATACCTCCACTGTCCTCCACCAGAATGAGAGCTGTAAACAGTTGAGCCAAGTTAGAGTAGGTAACTTATTCAGTGAGCAGCTAAACTGCATTTGTGGGTCAAATCTCATAAGGTCACCCTCATCAGTACTTGAAACAGGTATTTTGGGCTGAGGGTAGCTGCCATGGGTGTTCTCACTGTTCCTGGGCTTTGCTGCTGTTGTAGTCCCTGAAGACTCACAGGTTTGGAGGGTCAGAGTGTGACTGATTCACATCAGGGCAAAAAAAAAAAAAAAACAAACAGAGATCCTGCAGCACAGTTGCTGTGAGAGTTCAGCCAGAGCCCTGTGTACAAAGGCTGATGTTACATGTCCAGGGTACAGCCTGTTCTGATGCCACTTGTTTGCTTATTTATTTATTTCATTTCTGTCTATGTAGCATTCATGTTTTCAACAGCCATAGTTTTCACTTAACAGAGATAGGGGAAAAGAATGTAATCCCTGGGCCACCATTTTCCAATCTTTATGAAACTGCTTCAGGAATTTAAGCAGTGTAGAAGAGAGAAACATATTTCTTCTATGTGTTAGAATTTTATAAAATTAAAAATTAAATTTATAATAAGGCCTGAGTTGTTTTCCTTTATGTTTTAGTTCTTGAGCAGTAAATAGAGAGTCTCCTTCCAAACTGATAAAAGCACAAACTAAACAATTGTTGTCTTGTGCTTAGTTTGTCCTTTTCACAGTATATAAGGAAAAATTCCCAACTTTTGTAAGTCAGTCAAACTTAACAGGCTACACCACCACTATATGTGAACACCTCCCAGAACACTTCTTGCCCGTTTTCCCGTGCCTTTCAGTCAGGGTTTCATCCTGTGATGATGTGCCTCCCACGGCCGTCCCGCAGCTACTGGGCGTGCCGTGCCTACTTTCCCAAAGACATTATGTGCATCCAAAGGTGGTCTTGGTCAGCAGTCGCTAAAGCTGGACAGTGTCTCATGCTTCCGTGAGCTGGAGTAGCTCCCACACACTGTGTGGGGTGCATGTCGCTGTCACTTGTTTTGTTACTGTATGACAGACTGCAGACCAAAAGGATCAAGAGTCTGTAAGATGAGAAGTGACAGATCACTAGCGTGGATATAATGGTCTGGATATCACGGATTTTTATATGGAATGCAGTCCTTTACTGTCAAATTGTCTT
This sequence comes from Alectura lathami, assembly GCA_013399715.1. Taxonomy (NCBI): domain Eukaryota; kingdom Metazoa; phylum Chordata; class Aves; order Galliformes; family Megapodiidae; genus Alectura; species Alectura lathami. Next base: position 34,084 of record VXAV01000047.1, read on the forward strand.
TGGAATGATAAGACTTCTCCCAGCTTTTGAGATACAGGATGACCTTTTTGATTTCAGACCTGAATTCATGCTTTGATTTCTAAACAAGCAGTGAAAACCATGCAGAACCTGTAAGAGTGGGTCCAAGCAGTATGGGACAAAACGTACAAAATCGGTAATTTTCTTTCATTGTCAAGTTAGTAACTATTTTTCAGTATTGCCATTTCAGTTATATTTGCTATTCTTGTTTTAGATTTTTAAATCGATCTGTTAATATCCTTGTCTAAAGAAATCAGCATTGTGTAGGGATCAGAAGGAAAAAAATAATTGAAATGTGGTTGTCCATGCACATGAAATTATCTGTGGTCATTGTTCAGTTTAAATGACTGCAGAAAGTAACCTAACAGCAACGAAATTGTAGATGTCAGGGTCTTAATACTTTAGAAAACATGTTGGTTTTGGTAATATGATGGGTTTAACTGTTCTCGTTTTCAAATTTCACCTTATTGCTTTAAATAATGTAGAATTGATTTTTTTCAGAATCTGCCTAGCAACAAAAGATGCTCTCTCGCCCTCTAGTGGAAGATAATAACATAGTTGTCTTTCCTTTGCACATGCAAACCATCAAGTAACACAATCACAGTCTGAAACCTTTTCTGAAAAAGAATATATCATTATTTGTTTACTGTATGACATAAATGTTATATGAATATCATTGTAATGAGATATTTTCATATTAATGTTTTTTCTGCAAGTGCACTGTTTTTAAAGTGGTCCTAAATTACACGAATCATTAGACACATCTTAAAATAACAATAAAGGCCCAGCATTTGATATTAAAAAGAAGCTCTAATCTCAAAAGTGAAATTCAGCATGCTTAACATTGAACACAGGAGCAGCTTGCATGTTGGTATTTGCCAGTTTGATCCTAGATCTGAAAAGCATACGCCTAAATGATAAACTTTTAGTTTTAATCCAAATGTTTCCGGTATTTGTGATCTTCATCTTAAGAGAAGGAGACTACCAGAGTACTTGGATGCAATTGTGTACCTGTGGCTTTTTCAAAATCAGATGTTCCAATCTACTGTTTTGTTTCAGCATCCAAATAACTTTTTTAAGAACACCATAAACATCTTCCCACCAAACTGTTCGCAAATGCAAACTGCTCATGTAAGTAATGTTTCATAGGAATAAGTCCATAACTATGAGAGTAGAAAATACTTCCTGTATATTACTGCTTATAATTGCTCCACTTCAGTTTCCAAGGTACAGTAATCAGACCATTGTTTCTTGACTAGATTACTGTTATGGTTTTCAGTGGAAACTTTTTCTTATTCTGCTCCTGAGCTGCTTTTTATCACATTTTTCTCTTCTGTGGTTTTATTATCTCACTTTCTCCATGAATATTTTTGTTTCCCTTCCTTGTTGCCATGCAAAACTCCACACAGGGAGGTGCAGTCCAAAGGAATTTGACAGATGTGCCTGTAGTTAACTTCGTAGCATTCATGCAGCTCTCAGGGAGATGGGCTTTCTCCACCTGCAAGTCATTGCCTTGCACCAAGCATGTCGCTGTGAGCATTTTAGTTCAGATTAATTTTGGTTTGTGTGTTTGTTGCTCTTGCCACACAAAAGGGTAACAGAGCTACTTAACAGCGGTTGGGTGACAGTGCTGGGTTGCCACTGTCTCACCCCAGTACCAGCAGAAATCGTATGTCTCACCAAAAAGCTTTTATTTTCTTCCATGAGGGAGTGGCTCCAAGGACTGCAGACACAACTCTGGCACAGTGAGTCACTTGTAACTGCTGTAAGTAGCATGGGAACTCTGCCTTCCCTGCTTTGAGCAGCGGTGTGAACACTGTGTGCTAAGAGACAATAAAGAAGAGATGGTGGAACGCTTGTCCTAAGTGCCAGTATGGCCTCCTGACTGCATCTGTACGTGAAAACCCTCCTCCAGCACTAACAGAGGTACTGGAGGCAGAGGGATGTAAGCAGCTTTTGTGGCTGCTGCAGCACCACTGCACTTCTGTCCCTGCTAGAGACAGGCTTGCTTAAACGCATCCAGGCTTTGGGATTTGACTAACTATTTATGGCTCAGTTAGTTTGTGTGGGTTTTAGAGAGAGTGACAGAGAACAAAAAGCAGCGAAACAAAGTGTGAAAGGGACGTTTGTCCACTGACTGTTTATATTATCAGATGGGGAGAGAGAAGTAATAGATCGCTGGCCAGGATAACGTAGTAATGTCATCACACACACGAGTGCAGTATTGTTCATTTTGTTTTCCCGAATGCTGCATTCCTCTCCCCCTAGAGTAATAAGGATGTCATAAAGATTATCAGATTATTATGATTATCAGATTATTTGGGAGAGAGTGTGGGCTCATGGGGTGCTCGGAGTTACTGGTTAGCTCTCTGGTTTCAAAACGGAGGCGCAAGCGAGCGGCTGGCAGCTTCAAAAGGGGCCGGCGGAGGTTTGGAGATGCCCTTTCTGCTGCTCGCAGCTACAGCTGAAGTAGCACAACATGAAACACACAAAATGGAAAACAAAAAAAAAAAAAAAACTTGTTGGATGTTCTCTAACTTAAAACCAGTTGATCATTTCTAGAGTTGTATTAACAGCGACCACAAATATGACTAGTACAACATTTTTACATGTCAAGAAAGGAAATTATTGTTAGCCTTCCTAGGCTTTATTTTGGGAGCACTGACATTTTTATACTCCAGCCACTTTTTGTTCATGATCCAAAAAGGTTTTTCACCATACTACTGTGTTCCTGACTTTGGGATAATTTAATTTCTCAGGTGCACTGTCTCTCTTTTCAAGCTTAGGTATTGCAGACCTGCTTCTTGATATTTTCTTTAAAAAGGCATGGGTTTATTCGGCACATTTCATTACTGACCTGCGTTTGTATTTTTGATTTATTTCTAAGCAGTAATGTAATGAGAAGCTGAAATTAGTGTTAATGAGGCTTCCTGTAAGGAACTGCCCCCACATTTTAGTGACCACGAAACCACTGAGGCTTCTGCATTTGGGTGCTCCCTCTCCCGTGGCAGCCACGGGGAGCTGCTTTTCCCCAGAGCGGCAGGCTGCTGCAAGGCAGCTCTCCTCTCCCTGGAGCTGCGCTGGGTGAGTGAGGGCTTCTCTGCTGCTTCCAGCAACTGCAAAGCTGCCCGAACCCGGACATTTCGCGCAGCGAAACGGCCTCCAGCGCCGACGGCGGCCGCCCCGTCCGCCCGTGGGGACAGCCCTGCGGCACCGCGCGTGGAGGCGGCCTGCAGCCGGGCAGAGCTGTCCTTGGCGTGGGCAGAAGCAGCGTCCCGTCATGCAGAGGTGGCTCTGTGGCCAGGTGTGCAGCTGGAGTGTTGAAAACTAACCCTAAAAAACTTCACCTGCGTTGTATAAGGTCAAGATGTTCTTTGTACTCTCATCAGAAACAAACGCTGCCTATCCTTTAACCAAGGACATGCCGGAGCAAGTAGGCCTTTGAGGAAGACATTAATCAGGATGTTGCCAACTTGGCATGAAGACTCAAGGTCCCTTAAGCTGAACTTCCTTCATTGTAATACTACAAATCACACCCACAGGTCCAAAAAGCCTTGCCCAAGTGAAGACCCTTCCCCCGAGCATGCGCAGAAGTATTGAGCTAGCAGTATTACAACTGCATGTGAATTACTAACCAAGCATTGCAAGGAGGATGAGTTTGGAAAATGACCAACTCTGCAAGTTTTGTGTATAAACATAGCACGGATAGTCCCATTTAGTGTGCTTGATTTGTGGGAAAACCACCAAGCTCCCAGGCTTGTGCAAACCCGAAATAAATAAGCAATGTCTCTCCTGGGTGTGCGGTTATTGACCTATTGCACGCCGGGCAGCTTTTCAGACAGCAGGAGTAGGGCTGAGCACACAGTGGAGCAACAGCAGCTCGTACCAGAATCACACATATTGTGGTCCCTGGGCATTTTCATTGAATTATTTGGTAATTATGTATCATTTTCAATATTTATTTTAAACAAAATCCCTCTGAAAATGTTGCTACTTCAGAAGTAGCAAATTATATTACACATGAATTTTTAATTTCTCTATTAATCTTACAACTATTGACAAATTACTGATGTTTTCATACGTGATTTAAAGAAGTGCATTATAGAAAATGAGATTTTATTGTTCAGCAAATAGACTATATCCTTGGAATTTTATAAAAGGTTGTTGCACTGAGCAACAGCTGTTTATGCTTACTGAATATCTTCTGTAGACACAATTCATAGCGCTTCAGAAATCATTATAAACATATTGTTTCACAAACAATGCCATTTACGTCACAGAGAAGCCAACAGGCACACTCAGAACAGACTGCAGGGAAGACTGGAAATAATGAGCTCGTCCTCTGACTCTATTTTGGTGGCTCTTTGACCCAAAAAGCGGGTAGTGCTTGATAGGCCCGTAACATGATAATCCTGGGCCTCTAAGGAGGTTAGAAATTGTGCGCAGTAGACGTCAGAGCCTCTGGTGTTTTACATCAGGCTGAGGAAACATCCATGGTTTCAGCCTTCACTGAAATACACCTGGCAGCTGTCAGAGTGGAGGATTCCTCACTGTCAGCTGCGCTATTCTGAGAGTACAGAATATAGTATAGAAAGTGTATGTCTGACCTTTGTGCAAAGTTAAATGGCCCTGGTCTTGCTTCCTGCGGTTCTGCTGGGGTGGTGGGAAAGCTTCTGGGTCTCACCGTTGACTTTACGCCACTTTTTGAGAAAAAGATGTTGAGGACTAATCAGTGAAACTACTAAATGGTGGGGTCTTCATTTTCTGTAGTTTCAGCAACAGTACAGAACAAAATCTAATCTTACTGTGTCAACAGCCAACTGCAAAGCTTTGCTACCATTTGCAAAGTCAGAATCAAGCCCCTTGGCCTGGTTCTGCCAGAGAGCTCAGATAACTGTTCTTACAATATCGTCTGTCAGACCAGGGTTTCATCTTACGCAAGATCAGTAAGAAGAGTCATCAGCTGATTGCCAAGTCTTGCTTTCTGTGGGAGAGCACAATGAAAGCAAACTGCTACTAGATCTTTCAAACATTTAATTATTTTAACTAATTTCACCCTTGGTTTCATTCACCACTTATTAAAGTTCACATATAAACAGGAACAAAAACACATCTCCTACCCACTGACAGAAAATATTTTAAGAAATACTTTATTTATAGTAAACAACGGGATAAATTGGAAAGAAGCCTGGATTCTGCAAATATATACACAAACTATGAAAACAGCCATTAAGTCCTCACAGACTTTCATGAAAGAGCTTTCATTATTGGCTATCGTACAGTCCATAACCACTCGACGTGTGTGACACTTGCTCTGCAATGCGTGGATCTGGGGCCCTAAGGATACAGATTATTTTTCTGGAATTTTTTGTTTGTTTTTCTTATGTTCAGAGGTCTGCATTTCAAGTTGCTAGTTCTCTTAGGTCTCTTGTTTTGGGCAGTTATTGGCTTTTTAATATTATAGAAGTCTTAAGTCTATCTGCTGAGCTCCTCCTGAACTTCTGCCCTCTAAGATGTGTCGAATTTGATCCCTAAAAATTGAGATGCTAATGACTTGTGGCGCTTTGATGGTAGTGTGGTGTGTTCATAGTGCTCACTGTGTGTGTGTTTTTAGTACAGTTAATAACTTACTTGCTTACAGTTAGTGGAGTGGCCTGCAGCTGCTGCACTGAAATCTGTGAGTGTTTAAGCTCTGACAGTAGCCTGGCTGTGCTGTAACCTAGAGGCTGTGTGGTGTGTGCAGCCATTTTTTACCTTTGTTAGCAGTAGATGATAACATCACATTAGTCAGAACAATGAGGTGGCAGAAGGAAAGCTAAAATTGAAGCTTTAAGGATCTGACTCATTCAGTTTTTGGCACAAGGAGGTGCAAATTACACTTCCTGAGTTTGCAGCACACCTAGCAATCCTCAATTACATACAAAATACACTGTGCTATGAAAAGGCCTGCTCGCTGCCTCGGCGTGTGCCCATCTAACTTGCATGTTGTTGCTTCCTTTTACTAATTTTAATATCTATAGCAGCTGCTAGCAGGATCTCAGCTGAAAGAAGGCTTCATGTTGTTGCAGTTTTCACCGGTTTTGCAGTCTTTGCTCAGTGCCACCCACAGAGGACATCTTGAAATAACAGCATTCTGATAATCTGTTGAACAAGAGCTTGACAGACATAGGACCCCCCCTCTCTGCCCTCACCTTTTGACATCGGTAGGTGGGATACTAACAGTCGCAATCCAGCTCATGGTGATAATAAGCAGCACATTGATAGTTTTTTGTTTCGTTTTCTCAGAAGTAGCAATAAACCTGTTTCTGAGATGTGTTTAGAACTGGAAACCTGTTCCATCAGTCAAAATAACTTTATTACTCCAATTCCATGTAATGATAGCAAAAAAAAGCCCAAATCCGTCCAGAGCTCTGGTGTCTTGCTAAAAGATGTTGCAGCCCCTTTCAGGTCACAAACCCCGCCTGAGAAATATCAGCAAAATGTATTGTGTTGTAGCAATGTAAGTCAGATTCAGCTTATGCTGTGCATGCAGATAGCCACAAGGTATGCTCAGGATGAGGAACCAGCAAAAGGAAATTCTGCTTGCAAATCTGTGGTGGCTAGAGCAAAGGAGGAGCTTTCTAGGGTGAGTCAGAGGAGATGGTGGGCATATTCTACCCAATGCCCTTATGGTGTACACAAAATGTTCTGGGCCAGATACCCCTGTTGGCTGGTTGCTGTCTTCTAAAGAGAGTGTAAGGTTGCAGCTGGTAGTGAACATGAGCAAAGCAAGGCATGCTTCTGCTAACTTTTCAGGACTTTTATAGACATCTAGTTTGGGGGACTGGCTGCTGTCATTCTAAGGCTTTGACCCAAAAGTTGTCTAAAAATTACAGGGGTTTTGTGGTTGTTTCAGTTACATTTTCCAGGCCATTTATATTTTTCTTCCACATTCAGAATTCACTGTGTGCATTTGAGATTCTGGAAAGCCATGATGAGAATCTCAGGAAGGAATTTCTCATTAAAGGTGAGTTAATTCTTCAATGATGATGTTATTTATATGTATTTATTTCTACATCATTTAGAAGGTGCTCTCTTGAAGCTCCCTGGAAAAATGGAAAGCTTTTCTCCATAAAAACAGGAAAGATCCGATCTTAGATGTGATACAATGGGTTGACTAACAGGCAGTAGGAATGGATAGCGCTGATGCAGGACCTGTGCTTGTTCAATCACATCTTTCATCTTGCTTATCTGTGCATACCTCACTGAATGCCACGACCTTGTGAGAATCACTCAACTTCTTTCCCATTGGGTGTTCTTTTCCCCGTTCCTTCTCATATTGCTTAATATTGTGTTACTAAAGATAATTTATTTCTAAAACTTTTTTAGACTTTTCTAAGAAACAGTTTTGAAGATTTGTCTTTGAGCTAGTTAAGCCAGGGACAGGTGTGGCAATCCATATACAGTTAAATAGTTTATATTATTTATGTCATAAGAAAAATACTGAGATAAAGACTTTTTTTTTTTTTTTTTTTTTTTTTTTNAAAACTTTTTTTTTTTTTTTTTTTTTACTCTACCTGGGTAGAAGACAGATTTCTTTCAAATTTCTAGACAGGAATCCTAGAAAACATTAGGAACCAAAGAATATTGAGATAGTGTTAGTTTTCTCCCCCAGATAATAACAAAAAAATTGGACAATGAGAGTATATGTTCCCTTTTAAGTGAAGGAGTGTTAAAGCAGCTCAATTGTGTACAATATGTCATAGGCTACTAGCAGAGATACTCCTTAACACAAGTAATTAATTAAAAGCATTACATTTCAAGTAAGAGCATCTGCGTTTTGTTGCTTTTTCTGTTTCTATAAAATTTCAGACAAGTACAGTAACCCTGCGTTAGCTGTAAGGTGATCATTATTAATTACAGTATTTGCATCTATTTCTTGCTATTATTGTTTTGGTTTAATCTCTGGTGTTATAAAGACACTGTAAAGGCCTAGAGAAAGACTCACATTCTAAATATGTAATAAAAAAAAGGCTTTTTTTTTTTAAAGTAGCTTCTTTATTTTAGCTTCTCTTTAATTTATTTTGCTTCTTCTTTTACAATGCACAGTGTATTAACAACAGAGAGACGGAAGCAGAAGCACCAACTACTTCAGTTTCAACAGAGGCAAAATACAAGGTGGGCTATTTTTTCTCAATGTACAATCAAATTATATTTCTGTAATTATCGTGAGTTTATCAGAATGATGCATAGTTGAAATGGATATTAGCTTTTTTTTTTTTTTTAACATTTTGCCTCTACATGAAACTCTTAAAAATAAAGAGATTAATTTAAAACTACAGCTTATGTGGCACTGACAGAATAAAAATAGCTGTTGGCCTACAATTTCAGAAGAATAGGAATATACCAGATTATGGAAAATGTACTTCTACATTTTAACAGTGCAGGATGTATTTGAAAATTACTCTTTAAATTCTTGAATGAGTTTGCTTGCAAGATTTGATGACATACATCTGTTTAAATATCTCCTTTGTATGTTAAAACTTTATTTAATTTTCCTACTAATAATTTTAATAGTTTTTCATTCTCATAATTTAAATTCACTGTGTTCCAGCAAAATTCCCAGTAAACCAGAAATTTTCCTAGAACAATTTCCTAGGAGTTCATAGAAAAACATCAGTATGGCATTGGGTGATATGCAATCTAGACACTTCCAAGTGTACTAGAATTGTTATGGTGGAGGCCATGAAATGTTAATTAGAGAAACTGCAAAATTAGGGTAATCTATCTCTTGGTGCCTGCCAGGATGATCCCAACATTGCTCTTGGTTATTTTGTGAGTTGACTAGTTCACTGAATGAGGACAGCTCACAGGTGGCTTAAAACTTTTGACCAGCTGGCTGTGCTGTACTTAATGCACGTCAAACTGCAGTTTGCCCTTTGGCTGCCAGGACACACTGCTGACTTGTGTAAAGCCTACTGCCAGCCAGCACCCCTAGATCTCTGGGAATGATACTAATCTGTCCCTCTTAAAGATCCTTCTGTTTTTGTCCTCCACCTCCTAGTAGCCACCTTGTATCTAAGCACGGAACAGAGGTTCTCAGTAAGTGCCAACTAGGATTATTGCAGACTGTGTGCAATGGCTGCCCACAGTGGGCGTGAAGCTGTGCTTGAGGGTGTTGGAGGAAGAGACTGGCATGAACAGGCCTCATGGCTCCGTTATAAGAGCTGTGAAAATTCATACACTATGCTTGCATACTCATCTAAATCAGCATACAGATCTAAATTGTAGATAAGACGCTTAAGCTACTGCTTCCTTTTGCCATACATAGGAAGTGACCAACTGATAAACGAATGACTAAACAAAGCATATATATAGCTATTTATGCATATAGAGAGTTGACTTCCTAGTGCCCCTAATAACCACAGGAGACAGTGTTTGGTTTAATTTTACCATCTATTTTGCCTACTCTAGCAAAAGCAACAGAGTTTTTCTGCATATTTACTGCATTTAGAGATTATATGTCATGTTTTTGCACCATGTGGACTCCGTAAGGAGATGCTGACTATGCTCCATCCATATACCATCTGTATAAAGAAGTATTTTACTAATGAAAAATAATGTAAAATCTAGCTACACAGTTTTCGCAAGTCAGAAATTATACCTAGTACCTTTGTATATGGTTAACTGTTATCTCACAAACTAACCACAGTCTGGCTTTAAATGTAATAAAAATTAGGCCACTGTGTTTTCAGAAGCAGCCGTGTTAGCCAGGAAACATGTTTGTCTGTGGTAATCCTATGGCTAACAGTTCAGCAGCAACAAGCTAAGAGCAAAATGAAAGCATGCATCGAAATTATTATATGACTTTTGAAAACTGGCTCTCAGGTTACCTCACTGCTTTTGGAAATGCTTAAACTGTAGTATTTGTATACCTAAGTTCTTTCTTAACTGATGCTCACATGGGAAAAGCTGAGACTCCGTGGATCATTGACAGTGTTGCCTCTGAAATATCTTTTTTGTTGGTTTGTCTTGGTTCTCAAGCATTAAATTGTCTTCTCAATCATGTGTAAATACAGGGAGCATCCACTGAAGATGCTGGAAAATCAAGCACAAAACAAACTGCAAATTATCTTAAGGAAGTCCAGCATCTAGTTAAAACACCTCAGCATCTGCATTTAAGTAAAATTAAGAAAATACTAGGGGGGCATTGAAATATCAGAAATACAAGATGCTGAGACAGCGAAACTTCAGTGGAGAACCGGTCCTTACAGCAGAACAGGGGAGAAAGGGAGGAGAATATGCGTTATAGGTTCTGGTATGATATTCTTCCAACCACGAAAACCAGTACAGCAAATCAGCAAATGTAAAGGTTACAGTAAAATCAGCTAACAAATGTGTGCAGCCAAAGATTTGCGTAGCTGCTAACTATGCTTGTGGTTGG
>VXAV01000047.1:44539-58521 GCA_013399715.1 Alectura lathami
TGTGGTTGGGGGGGGCGGGGGGGGGAATAGCATCAAGGTCACAGTGCAAAGTATGATATCTTTGGTTTGTTTTTTTTATAGGACTTGGGAGCTGGCTTTAAAGATCATGAGTGTGCTCAGTAATTCATCAGAAGGAAAATACTCTGTATTACTGCATGTAGAAAATGTAGTAGAACCATCCCTTTATACAGTTCATTTCATTTCTATTACTTCAGGTAGGCTGCTAATACCAAAAATAGTCTAAATAGTCTGAAGGAAGAAGTTCAGTATTTTCTCGTGTGCTACCAGCTCCTCTGTTGTTCCGTGCTCCGTGACTGGTGCTGTCTGTTACACAGTACAAGCACTTGATATGAGAACTCTGCCATTTGTAGTCTAGATAATCTTTGGTGTACAAGGAGCAAGTGGGAAGAGAACTTTGCCTTTGATGGCACTTAACCAGCGTCTTGCCATGTGCTGTCCTTTGCAATACTTACCACTTAGGCACTCAGTGAAACACTACTAAGTCATCCCTTGTGCCTGGATTATAACAAGCTTAAAGCTATTTGCCTGTTACTAAGAGAAGACAAACAAGAAAGACCTGAAGATATATTCAGAAAAGAACCTCCTTGCCCAGCTGTGCTTGGAACACAGAACATCTTCAATTGTTTTAATTGTAGTTCTTATAATCATCACTGTAATTAGTTACTGCCTTTTCTGCAGAGAAGAAAAACATGCTGGCCTTTTAAATAGTTTAAATGAAAAAGGTCATAACAACTACCATTATTCACGGACTGCAAATGAGTTTCAATCTTCTTTTGATAATAGTAGCTGTTGGAAGACACCCTGATAACACTATTTTACACTTACCAGCCTTTTTTTGTTTTGTTGTTTGCACAGTGCTTTAACTCTGTGGTTTATGGTCTGCAAAACAAAGAACTGCAAACCAGTAGGCAGGGACTTAGTTCATTTACTGACCACATCACAAACAATAATGACATAGCAGCTATTCAGTTTACTGAGTTACCCATCCCAGATGTAAAACTCTCTCTCTTCCACCTCAGAAAATGCAATCATGCCAGCAATGTAAAACAATGAAAGCCTAGGATACTCCTGCACAAAGTGTTGCTGCAACACCAGCTAGAACTTAAAGGAAGTTGAACTGTTTGATTTTAACGGCTTTCAGACCCTTGCTACTCTATGACCATGCTTCTGTTAAGCTTCCTGTGAACCAAGATCAAGCAGAAGACTGAGTATGAGATGGCATGTGAAAATGCTACAGGTTGTCAAAGGAGACCCAAAACAGAATTCATCTTAGAAGAAATGGAAGCCTGCTTTCACTGCACTGTTGGAAAAATGAGGGTTATAGAGAATAGGGTAGAATCCAACTGCAGGTAAATATATATGCACTTACATAGGTAAATAAAAACAGTGAAAGGAGTTGCAATCACAGCCTTTCCAAATGTAAAATCAACTTGCAATAGTATCAGAATTGTCTTTAATATTTTTTAAAATGTACATTATTGGGTCTTTACTCACTACTGAAATTTTATTAAGGTTTTGGTGAACTGCCAGTATTCTGTGAATGTGTCACATTTACTGTTGAATTCTAAAATACTTCAAAATTAGCAATATGAGTCCTTTTTACTTAGTTATTTATATAAAGTCTTTGGGTGTGGATATAATGGCTTTTTTAATCAAATGATTCCAACTGCTGAGAAATTATTGTGGTACCCTGCTTAACTAGCTTAGAAAATAGCATCTTCACCATCACAAAAGGTAAGGCTACGTAGCCAGTAAGATTTAGACTATAGTATGCTAGCCTGCACAAGGAAGCATGGGTAATGATGACAGCTTTGTTTTGGCATATGCTAACAAGTTACAAACACTTTTATAGTCTAGACATCCTCTGGCTGAAAGCACACACTTAATGTTTGTCGCTGCTTCTGTGCTCATGATAGCTGGATTATGCAAGCATATGCTACATCCACAACTCTTATCTTTGTAAATGTACCTCAAATGAACTCCTGTGTAGTATTTGACAGCACTGTTTTTCCATTGCACTTTTTCATATTTGTTTTTATAGTCTTATAAATCCCTGTGTAGAGTCTGTCCTCCACAACAGGACCCTCAACTGTATCATCTAAAATATTTGTGTTGCCTGATTATATACATCAGAAATTGAATTTCCAGCTTTAAAATAATTATAAAACTAAAGGAAATTAAATCTGGGGCTCACTTGCCTTTTAATGTGTAACCCTTTAGGGTATGCTTGCTTTTATGTACACTTGTGAAAAATAAAAAATAAATGAAAATAAGTATTTTTTTTTTTAGAAATAAAAGCTATTATTCTTCCTAATAATATGATTCCATAATCCTATGGAATTCTATGAAAAGGAAAAAAAGTTACATTGCACTTCAGGATAAAAATTCAGTAACTGCTGAATATGATTCACCACGTGGTTATATGCTTAATTTGTGACCTTTAAATTTGAAAGCATTGGTCTTGTTTACATAATCTTGCATTTGCAGATCTAACAAGCAGCTGAAAAAAGAGAAGATGAAAACTGCTTGTTTAGCAGTGAGCTTATGTGAACCAATGAAATCCTCCACTGAAACTTAAAGTATGAAAAAAATGAGGAAGTACAAGCCCCACCACTTGTGAATTTCTTTCGTGATCAGGCAGAAGATAAGTTGTTTTCAGTTTGGCATTTGTATTGGCTTAGTATTGTAAGTGTAGCACAACTTGCACAGGAACTGAAAACTAAAGCCAGCTGATAATAAGCTCCACTTTGCCATTTGGAATGAGCCCTGACTTTTAGGTATGATGAGGAAAAAAGTTTACTGCTGACAGTATAGTATAAACAGAGAGAATAGTAGCTCAGGCCACAGCCTGAGGTTTGTGTGCATGCAGAGCCCTGCTTGGAAGCTAGAGCTGCCCGGTGCCTGGCACCCCTGTGCTAGTGTCCCTGTGCACCCACCAGGGCCACGTGCTGAGGCGCTCTGGGGAGCCCGTCAGACTGCTGTGGGTCTGAACTTCCATTAGTGCTTGTTTACACCTGGAGTTTACACCACAGGATGCCGGAAACAACACATGAACTCTGAAGTGTAACACCTATTAAACATCTTGGAGAGCTGCACACACTTCAGCATCACTGAAACACTATGTAAAAACATGAAAAAAAAAACTATACAGTGGTGCCACAGGCCCATATTAGCAATAGAGGTTAAAAATAATGTCAGAGAAATACTAGAAAATAAAAACAGCAAAGATAAATTTTTAATTATTAAGTTTCTCTTTGTTTTTTTTTTTTCCCCCCATCATAAATAAGTTGAAATTCTGCTTCTTTTCTTATTTCAACCTATTACGCACAGAGTTGAGATAGGGGAGGAGAGAAGGTGAGAGGAGTGCTGCTATATGGAGGTGGGGAAAGTCCAGGCTGATAGATGGAAAAAGAGCGCTGTCTGAAGGCTGGAGTAGCGCAGTATGTAGCCGTTCATTCTGAGTATCACTTCGCTGCTGAACATTTGCAGTTTACCATCACTGCAAATACAGTACCAGATTTAGAAAAACCGCAATTTGAAACTTGAATAGTCGTGGAAGCTGTCATGTCTACAGAATTTTGGCAGCAAGAGTAGACTGATCGAGGGGCTCTCTCTTCTGAGTGTCTTGTTCAAAAGCGTTTGCTGCCTTTGGCAAGGAGTCTCCACACGTCCTAGACTGAAGGAAGCAGTTCTCAATTTTCCCTTTCTATGGCTCTTACTTCTTTGGGGTTATAACTGCAGGAGCAGATGGTCCTAGGTTCAGTCACTAGTGAAGATTTATGGTGGCTGTGATTTGTGTAGCAATTTTAGTATATTTTAAAGGAAGAATTTACAGTAAAATTTCAGTTGATAAACCTTTTGGTTATACCCAATTTTTGTATAGTTTAATCATATGTAAGCTGGTAACCTTAATAATAAGCTAATGTAACCGCCGACTTTTTCAAACAAATCTGCTTCGCAAGTTGTATTTAACAAGATGCTAAACATTCCAGAAGCATCTAATCCTTTTTTTCCCATAGAGCTCCTCCTAATGAAAGTAAGTGGTAATGCCAATGGGAATTTTTGCCAGTAGGCAAAACCTCATGAAGGATGTAACTAATTTCTGACTAATTTCTAATTTTCCCCATATTCCATATGTGAGTTCTAAAACTGCTACTTTTGCTTTGTTGTGTTTTTAGGCTTTAGCTCTTTTCTTGCTGTGCTTCCTCTGCTTTTGTCCAGACAGCGCTCCATTTTATAGCAGGAGAGAAGCTCAAAGAACAGAAGCAGCCATCTTGCTTTCCTACAGTGAGTAACCAGAGGCTTGAAATAGCAAAAAAACTATATGCTGTATAGATAAAGAGACACACAGAGTGATTGTTCTTGTTCTGATCCTTTCCCTTTGGTGCACTGTGATTGTTATTGCTGTTTATGGTGTAGTTAGATTTTACTAATAGAGAGGATGCGTTCTGATGATTTATACAGAGAGTTTCAGAAGGATGATGACTGTTGGTGGGTTGGGGTGTATCTTCAAGCTTGTCTTTTCTACAAACGTTCTGCAAGTTTTCAGCACAGGTTCCAAGAAGCTCTCTCAGACAATCTTGTTTTGCACACTTGTAAAGATAGGCTGGAAGATTTTACACATGATGATTGAAAACAGTGCTTGTGTCTAAATAAGGTGTGGACTGTATAGCAGTTTAATAGTCCACTAAATCTGATCTCTTCCGTAGGAGCTGACGTCTGCCAGCAATAACTGTAATCACAGGATTAGTTTTCCAAATTCAAATATTTTCAGGAGAAAACGTGCTCTTATATGTATTTTAACTTCTTTCATATCATGAGTATTCTCTTTGAATGTCTTCAGATCAAATGGTAATAGGTTTTGGTGACACATCCTGTTTTCTGTATTCGCAAGCACAGTGTGGTGTCTGACACGGAAGCGGTGTGCTTTTCGTGCCTTTTTCATTAACAACAGAGATCCTGGAAATCAAGTTATGTCCTTACTGGTAGTTGTTCTGCCCAGCTTCCTAGGCCTAGAGCTTCAGTTAAACTCATAGTAAGGCCATATTGACTTAGCTGAATTTTCTGTGAGTTAGCAGATTGATTGAAATTTATCTTATGAAAGAAAATACACTTTAAGCTGAGTAAAGAAGAGCTGAACTCGCATGATTACCTTCCAAAACAGATTTACGCTCAGTGTTAGATGCTTCTAACAAAACTGGTTAGCACATTGCTGGCAAAAGATTTTGTGAACATGTTTTGCTTGGATTGTTCTACTTTGTCAGTGTGGTTTGGAACACAATGACTATTGTTTAAAAAAACATGAATGCTAATTTGCATTTCATTGCTGGGTTAGTACATAGGCTGTAGAAAGAAAAAGCGAGTTCTGATTTAAAAAAAAATCGTTTTCTTTTTTTTCTTCCTTGTGCCTGGTTCTCCTTTATTTTAACATTTCTTCTTTAGAATATGCTCTTTGAGACAGTGGATGTTCTCTAGCACTATTAGGCAAATGTAAATACATCCACAGCTGTACGTGTAGATCACCTAAAAGAGCGATCTAAGAAAATTAATTTAACTTTAATCATTAATCATTCCTATACAGCTATCTGTGAGCAATAACACTTGTAATATACCTGCTCTGAAAGCAGGAGGTGTATTGGCCCTGGGGCTCCATTTAAATTCAGCTATACCTGTTTCCTTAACTACCATGACTGCGCCTGGCTGTAGGGTCTGTTGGCTGGGGTCAGTGCAGACCATCCTGACCTCAGACCTGTGGACTGAATTCCCAGACTGACCTTAGCCCTGCCCTGTCATTTTGGACCTGCTGAGCGATCATGAGGTTATGTCTGATCCTCACTGGGCCTTATTCTGACCTGTGGACTGGCTTCCCTGATGGATCTCAGCTCTACTCTGGCACTGTGGACCCGCCCGAGCAACTACAGGGCTGTGTCTCACCCCAGCCTACAGAGCGACTTCTCAGCCTCACCTTAGACCTGTCTCATTGCTATGAACTTGCTTGCTTCTTCCCCAGCAAGAGGCATTTGTTCCCACCCCACTTCCTTGTGCCAGCACAAGCATTTGTTCGGCAAGACAATGCGCACAAGCCAACAGAAGTGATGAAGTTGGTTCTTGACAAAAGCAAGGTATGGAATTACTCAGGGGCAGAAGAGGGGTTGACATAGCTTCACCCCAAAGTGTTTGTGGAAGTCTCACTGGAAGATCAGCAAGGGTAGGGATTTTACTGTGCTCACACTAGGTCTGTCTGGGATCCTGGGGACCTGATTGTCCCAGGGCTGAAATGAGTAATGGCATGTCTTTTGTTGTACCCAAGCTAGCTCAAGGATGAAGGCCCTGCTACAGGTACATCCTGCAGCTGGCAGTGTAGATGGAGCTGTGGTTGATTAGGCCTCTTACATACGTGAGCAAAGCAGCAAGCATATACATCTGGATCTGTGGGAGCGTGGCTTGCGAACAGTGGACATGGAATGATAGAGCAGCTGCACGAACAGGCCTTTGTGTTACACGCGTTGACTAAAGAGTAGGCCTCAAGGCCATAACGTCCTTGAAGTATAAGATAAGGAGCTAGCATCCGGGTAGGGCAGGAACATATTATAGTCAGAAGATAAGCCATAGGCTAGAGTTTAATGATTGATGCTGTTATAGCCCAATGAAAACGCAAGATACATTTAGTCACAAAGTTAATGCTATATAAGCAAATGTATCTGCGCAATAAACCGAGCTATCTGGGTAACTCCCATTGAGTCGTTCCTGATTTCTCCTCATCTCGCTCCACATGGATCCAAAGGTGCAGGATACATGTCTACTCTGATCTCGTATTAAATGAGGAAAGGATCAAAATACAAGTGTATACAACTGATGTGTGGCAATCAGCCTATCTAGTACTGATTTTTTTGTTGGTTGGCTGGTTTTTGTTGTTGTTTTTCTTTTGTTTGTTTGTTTGTTTGTTTTTCTCTTTACTACCTAGTATTTCTGTGTGGGTTTGTTTGTTTGTTTGTTTGTTTGTTTGTTTTTCCTTTTTAAAATACATTTTTCTGCTAGATTTAGAATTAGAGTGTTGTCATGACTGGGCACGTATCTGAACCAGGAACACTCAGAAGATACTAATCACTGAAATCTTTGACCCATTAAATGAAATCTCCAAGGAAAAACTCTCACCATTGACCATGCTTGCAGCAGGGAAGATAGTGATTAATCAGAAAGAGAGACCAGACCATGCTCTTGATCATTCAGGTGTTCTTTCCAGATCTGGATTTAGGCACACTGAGGAAGCCTGCATTGCAGCTGAGTACTGTGCATCTGCTTCGTGACTCTGATATTCCATTCTTATGTTATGTAAATGTAATTTTTACTAAATGAGGAAGGTGGTAACATTTTATAAGAACTGGAAAAGCCAGAACTACCCAGCAAATAAAAGGCCTCTTCAGTGTAAGAAAGAAGCCTTTAAGAAGATCTATGATGATCAAAGATGGTAATGACAAAGAATTTATTCAGTTTGTTGTATGGAAGAATGCATTTTATAAATTACTCATTACTCATTTTTGGATATTCATAAGAAAATATTTGCTTTCTTCTACCATTAATGTTGTGGAATCTGTTAAGAACTTAATTAAAATAATTTACTTGAGCACTAACAAGATGAATTTGCATAAAGATTGCAGTATTTTAGAAACTTATGAAGTTCCAGAATATACCAACTACCATGACCGTATTTGGAATCAGTCTAAGAGGTAGCAGAGCCAAGCAGGCACGTGAAACAAGCTGCCAGTGTAAGGAGGAAGTGGTGAATGGTATCAAGGGCAGAAGAAAGATTAAGGATTATTTTTGTCTGGAATAGCCTCTGATGCTTTGCAAAGAAGAAGCTGTTGAACATCTTGTGGGCTATACTAAATCAGATTAAGATAGATTAAGATTAATGAGTGCCAAATTAAGTATTTCCCAGGATATTCAGTAAGGAAAGGAAGCCCAAACTGCTATTATTTTTATTTTATTTTATTTTTTCCCAAGAGCTTGGATGGAGATTAGAATGGTACCTGAAGAGACACATTTTTGTTATTCAAACTGTTATGCCCTTTTTTGTATATCCGTCTTGAAGTTTTAAAGAAAAGTAGATGCAGTCATCCTGTCCTTTTCTTTGAAGACATAAATCTATGAATAATTCAGATGATTGATCCAGTTCTAGTGGCCATTACTTAAAATATTCTCCACTTTTAGATTTGCACATGGGTAAGTCAATGTAACCAGTAAGAAATTCTTGGTGCTTATGAATAATACTGCAAAGGTCCAGTGAGAACTGGAAAAAAAAAAAGAAAGAAAATTACCTGATGTTAGTCCACAGCGATGTTATTTCCTTGTCTGATGAGCACTTCCTTAAAGTAATTATAACATGATTTTGGAAGCCTTTTATAATGTTTGTATCTGACAGCCCACTTCCATTTGTCCGACAACAATTCTTCTTGGATGGGATTATCCACTTGTGCAGAGTTCTGAGTTCTGTTCCGGAGTGGATCAGTTAACCTCTCTGTCTTTTTCTCTCTTTATCCATAATATTAATGTAATAATGAAAATTTATTGCAGGCTATAGTTAGGCTCAATTAATGTTTGTAATGATCTCTGAGACTGTTGGATAAAACATGCTGTAAAAGAGTATTATTATTGTTAACAGAGCCTTTTACTACAACTGCGCTCCAGAAAAGCACTACCATTGCTCGCTAGCTTTAGTCCTAAACTTTCATTGAAATTCCTTGGAAAATAGCTTTATCTTACAGTGCATCCATTTCTTTTCCTGACTGATTAATACCCTCAGAAGAACACTTTCAATTCTGAAGCTAGGAGGAGTTGCAGATCTTGCGTGAAGAGAAACGATGTAATTTTTGTAAGGACTGAAAGCTTTTTAGAACAGGGCCTCATCTACACTGACCTCAGTTCAGGCTGAATGACTTTAGACTTCAGAGATCTGCAATTTGTAGAACAGCTTTCTTAAAATGAAGTATCTCTCTAGTTGGGATGCAAATAATCCTTAACCATAGTAATGATGGCAATGTAAGAGAGTGGTAGTAGACAAATCTCAAGCTGTACCATGGCAGGAAAAGATTAGCAGCCTAGAATTCATTGTTAGTACTCTTGGGTTTTGATTACACACAGCAGGTTATTAGTTGGAAGACCGATAGAGAAGAACTCTCTCTAATTTATCAGGAGCAAATAAAAAAAGGAAGGAGCAAGGTTCAGAAGTAGACTGGTTGGGAGAAATGCTTTGAGTAGATCTGCCAGCCACAGTGAGCAGCCCGCACTTCGCAGCGTAATGGATAGCTGAGCCTGAGGAAATAAGCTTGAAATGGATTTTTTCTGCTGCTTTGGCTCTGTGTATGCTTTTACTGCCTGGAGGTGTGAGATGGTCATCTATACACATCTGTACACATGTGATGTGGGATTTCTCTGTCCTAGTATGTGACATTTGATTTTATCAAATGCTACACAGTTTTCTTGGAACTTCCAAAACATTCTTCAGCTGACATACTTCTCCTTCAAATTCCTGCATGTTCTGGCACTTTTATTGTAAAAATTAATTTCGTAATGTTTTTAATAATGAGAAATATGAGCTATTATCATCTGTTGTCCAAAACCGCTGAATAGTCCCTGCCCAGACTTTAGGGAGGGGGACTAATCATTATTGTCCTTGCCTATGGTCTAGTACACATACGAATGACTTAGCTAAAATATTTGTATCTGTATCCAGGATTTTGTGTGACAGGTGAAAAATAAGCCTCTTTCCATTTTTTTTTGAGTTTGTTACTCTCTAAAGGAAAAGGGTGCCCTTTAAAATCAGCGGAGAAGAAATGAGTGATATGAACACCCATTGTGCTCATCAACACGAGAGAAGGGCAGGATAAGTTAGGCAGGGGTGTCAAGTGATTCACCATTTAAGACAGAGAAAAATAAAATCAATACAAACAGAGTACAAATACAATACCTAAATTCATTCATCAGGTAAATTGGCCAGGAGTGATACCAGATAGAAATTTGAAACCTTTGGCATAGTGTCTGGCAGCAGTTCAGAAGGCAAATAGGGTCTTAGGAGGTATAATTAGAGGGAGAGACCATACTCATTAATACAGCTAATTAAAACTCTATTCAGAGAAAATGCAAGACAAAGCCACTTGCTACTGCTCACCATTTTGAGAGTTGTGTTACACAGGGAATACAAAAATACAGCCTGTAAAGGTGAGTGTAAATATCTGTATAGTCACCACTTTGGATTTTATGGATAGTTTTTAAAGAAATGTCTTCTGTCATTTGTTTACAGTGAACCCTAGGTGATTTTATACTTCACAGAGTACTAGGCTGCAAGTGGCTGTTAAAAGTGCTTCAGAAAAGCATATGCAGCACCTCCATATATCTTAATACTGGCATTCTTCAGTTTAGGTAACTCCATGCTTTTTCATTATGCATGTGTAACACACTGATGAAGTGCTATACATCACAATACACTTCATGATACTCAGATATTTGCCATTTTTGTAGAATCTCAGTATGTTTTGTTTGTTTGTTTTTTAAGAGCAATTGCTTTCCAATGCTGCTCTGCCTTTAGTTCAGCCATGCTGAAAAACATTGCTACCTTAACAGGGGACAGCAAGGAACTTGCTTCTGCTCAGATCACATAAGTATAATTTTTGATGGCTTGTTTATGTGCGCATGGCAATTAAAACTGGAGGTCTGCAAAGCATGTGTAGAAATAACTAAGAACAACTGTTTTTCTGTCCCAGCAAATAAAGGAAGAATTTGTCTAGCCGTACAGAGACACAGAAGGAATTGTGGCGGAGTCTGTGAGAACTGTCAGCATTCAAATGATTTAGTCAGCATTTAGTCTTGAGGCAACTTGTGCTACATGCTTACACAAATTGCTTGCCTTTGGCTGCAGAAAGGCAGACTTCAGGTTCTGTAATCAGTCCTTCTCTTCATTTCCCCCCTTGTTTTCTACAGCCCAACAGCAACTTGTTGAGGTTTCAGTAATGAAGAAAGTGGCTTCTAAGTCATGTAGCAAGCAGTAGCTTTCTGGACGGGAAGGCATTTGACATGAAAGTTTATTTCTGTCATGAAAGTCTGGGTATGTGGATGCTTTTCTGAATGTGTTGGGTCAGAGAATTTGCTTTAGGATCCAACAGGTATTTTTCAAAAAAATTTCAAACTGAGTATTCATCAACAGTGTATTTTTTGCAGTAGCAATAGTGGAATGGAGAGACAAATGTAATTGATGCAGCTAAATTAAGAGACTGAAACAGTCATTCCAAGAGCAGGTTTGTTGAAACGCAGGCTCCCACCCTGCATTCCCAGCTGTGCTTCATGTCCCCTTGTCACTGCTTTGCAGGGATGGTATCACAGAGCAGTTGACTACAGTTTCTGGGCTTGATTCTGTCCTTTGTTTTCTATGTTGCTCATACATTTGAGGAACAGTTCAAAAGAAAAAACAAAGTAAGTATTGAGGTGGGAATGAACCTACCTGACCCACCTGTACAGATGTCTGTTTATTCATTCATTTATATATTAAGCATAACTCTCACATCCAAGGTGTCCTCTATAGTTAGAGGGACAATTTATTCTTTTGATCCAGCATAGGTCCATGTTGAATAAAAGCAGAAGTGAGCTGACCCATATACAATATACAACTGAATGTGTCACCCTAAGTCTGCTAGTCTCCTTCCAGATCCTTATTTCGACAAGGCTGGTCCCTGGCAGAGCTCCCAGTCTACCAGATTGCCCTCATTATTTCCTTACATGATGACATGGTGTGGCAGTACTTTCAGACTAACATCAGTACAGTTTCCTGGAGTTTTGCTTCTGCTCCCCAAATGATCTATCTGGAGGATTAGGACCTTTCCTCTGAGAAAATGTATGCCACAGCTTGGATACCGCAATACAAAGGGACACTGGGACTCCTCTGTCCTCACCAATTTTGATAAGCTATCATAAGTAAGGAGAGATTAGGCGTTGTTGCCCTAGAGTGATAAACAGAGGAAGAAGAAGCATATTTCCAAGTAGGAAGCTTTATAATGGAAAAGGTTCACAGCACGAATGGCCTGTGAGATCCAGTGAGGATAGTTGAAATAGCCTCACTTTAAGCTGATCGAATAAAGAACTGACACAAGCTCATGGCACGGGCTGACATACTCCTGACCCAGCAGAGGCAGCGAATTCTGAAGTCAAGAATCAGGAAAGCCAGTGCCTAGTCTTGGGACTACACCGGTTTTGGCACAAATTGGCTTAAACCCAAGCTTCTGACTGAGCAATAATACAGTGTGAATACTTCTCTACCTTGAAGATGTGGGCCTACTGTGCGCAACCTAGAAGTGAATTTTTTTAGATTTATTTACCAAGACACACATCATGCAGTTGTAGAAGGGCCTAGAATCTGATTTCTGAAATGAAATTGTGTTGAATCTGAAGCAAAATGAAAATTTAACTAGATGATCTTTGAGGTCCCTTCCAAACCAAAATCCTCTCAAATCTAAGCCTGGTGAATTATTACTAAGCACTGAAAATGGCCCATTAAAGTAAGAGGTATGCATAAAGATACGGACAAGCTCACTCACCTGTTCCCTGTGAGATGTTTATTCCCCTATGTTCACTGCTGGCAGGCTTTTGCTGTTTCCTAAGTCACACAACCCAAAATGCCTTGCTGTGCCTCCATCTGAACAGTACTTTTCTGAGAGAAGAGAGGGCTGACCCTGAGAATGAAGGCGCTGATATATTTATTGAGATGCTGCTCTAATCTGTCTGTTGCTGAACGTCACTATCTTTAAGCAAACCTGGCACTTGGTTCCCAAACTGTAATACAGTACTTTCTTGTAAACCTGACAGACTGCTAAATAAGACCCAAATCTTCCCTTCTTGAAATTCATAGGAGCTCTCCCATGGCTGTAAACAGTGTGACAGGCCTGATAATGCATATTTCACTAAGAGATGAACATTAAAAAAAAAAATCAAAATGCATCCATATGTAACAATCTTTTAAATTTAAAGTTGTATATAATCAGACATCTATTAATTTAAAAAGCTTAAAAATATCCAAATACACAACGGCAAAAATCATAACTTATTTTGTAATCATGTATTGGAATAGCAGTTGTTTTCGTTGGTCTGGTCTCCCTTTCTGCTGGCTGGGTTCCCTTTCTGTGTGACAGATGTGCTATTTATGGAAGGGGATTCTGAATATTTTAAAGCACTGACTGTTAGGATCATCTCCTTCCCAGCCTGTAAAGCGAAAGAGAACAAAACGCCAAATATTTTCCCAGAGAAAAATCTCCAAATATGTGTCTATATACTCATTTAAAAAAAAAAACAGTGTCTATTTTTTACAAGAAGCTAATTCAAAGCTAATATGTACATAATGCAATCTTTTGTTGTTGCTGTGCAACATTTTCTCTTTTAACCCAACAGTAGTTTTCACTGTTAAAAAAACAGGCACTCTTTTAGAGCGGAAAAAAAAAATAAAAATATCATAGCATTCTTTCTTAGGTTACTATGAAAGAATATGTGCCTGAAAAATTGGCGACTTGCTTTCTTAGCTGTATTGGCATGTCTAATGAAAGATAGTGCTTCTCTGTACCAATCTGTCCGCAGGTATCTATCTGTTTCAGCAGCTGGTCAGAAAGCATTTATGTTCACTTATACATACATTAAANNNNACTTATACATACATTAAACAATATTCACCTAAAGAAATCATTCAGTGCAATATTTTCAGAGCTAACTGTAATGTTCACAGTTCTGGGAATGTGTGGGATATTGGCTTGGGGTATTTGGGGTAGAGAGAAGGAAGCGGGGAGAAATCACTGAAGATGGGGGTGGGGGTAGTTTGCTCTATAAACAGATCTTATGGTTTGTTTTACCTCAAGTGATGGTTTAATCTTCTGGGAAAATACAAGTCATAATGAACTATGGCATGGTACTCTCATTCTCCCTTTGGA
>VXAV01000047.1:72407-85701 GCA_013399715.1 Alectura lathami
CTCGGCTGTCGGAGCGACAGCCATAACTCCACTGCAGGCGTCAGCCTTCCCTGGGCGCTGGTGAGGTCTTACAGGCTGTTTTCCTTCTGATGAGAAACTGTCATAACACGTCTGAACCGGGGAGTGAGGGGGCGAGGTAGGGGTGATGACAATGAGAAGGAGTTACAAGTCTTTTGGAGTGGTTCTGGTGCCGGTACTAACAGAATATTCCTGTGTGAAGTTTCTCCCTCTCCAGCTGTCAGAATTACAAGTCAGAGGAAAAAATGTCACGCTGAAAGCAATGGTTTACCGTCTATAATGCTCATGGAGCTGCACCATATAGAAGAAGGAGATGTTGCATTTCAAGGCCGGGTTGGACGGGCCCTGGGCAGCCTGATCCGCTGGGCAGCGACCAGCCTGCAGCAGGGATTGGGACAGGGTGGGCTTTAAGGTCCCGTCCAACCCAAGGCATTCGGTGGTTCTGTGCTTCTATGTCAGTAGGCAAGGATGCAAGAATCAAGAGTCTAAAATAGAAAAAATATCTGTGTGCTTACAGAAGTAATGTGTTGCTATTTAGGCTGTAGCACTAAGCAGCAAGCTATTAAATATAATTAGACATTGTTAAAATTTCACTGCATGCCTGAGGCTGTAGCGAGACGGAGGGGGCCTGGTGCAGGCAGCCTGGCATAGCCCTCCTGCCCAGATGGACCTGGTAAAGTGAGCACATAAAAACGGAGTTACTGTCATAGAAGTGATGGTTCGTCATGAAGTGCTGAACTAATACGTCTACATAGGCAAGGATCAGGACAGCAGCAATGGAGGGGCTGCCTGTTTATGTTCTTTTTTTTTTTTTTTCCTGTTTTGTTTGGTTTTGATGCCTAGCCCTGTTTCTGCTGTAGAACAAAACAGTGCCGTATAAGAGAGTTAGATGCAGACAAATGGTCTTTCCTGGTTAGGGAGACAGGCTGTTTTTTATTTTGACTAGGTGCAGGTAACTGGCCCTAACGTTACTTCTTTGATGCCACTAGTTAGTCTTTCAAATCTGGGGAACTGAAGTTCAGCAACAGAATCTGTCCTCATGTGTAATGGGGTGCACTTGCCTGGCAATGGATTTCAAAAGTTCACCAAGAATCAAAAATAATATTCCTAGATTGAAACCGTTCTTCTTAGGTAGTAAAAATTTTTAGTTTGCTATATTTGGTATTTGTAGGCCAGAAAGATTTCTTGTGATCTTTGTTCACGTCAAAATAATACTGATATAAAAATCAGTTTCTTCCCTCTGCAGTGTCAATGTGGAGTTGGCTGCTACAGTTCTTACAATTAGCAGCACCACCTGTGAGGCAGCAAGTCACATTTATATTTGGATGCCTCCATCTCTGATCTTTCTGATAACTTGTAATCTTATTTCCATACAAATGTTGCCTGGCAGTGGTATTCTGTTGCTGTCAGAAAGGTGATGTTACACTTCAACCTACCAACCAAGAGACTCAGGGATCCGTCTGTGCTGACAAATTCTGCTTCTTGGTCACAGTAGATCTCCCTTGGAAATTAAAATGCTGTTTTCTTTTTCTGTACCAACTTCAAATGGAATGCAGAGGATTCCTAAAGCAGTCCATTTGTGGGTGCTAGGTGGGGCATGCTGATTCTACAGCATTTCAGAGAGATCTTTGACAAATGTGAGAAGGAAGACGGGTAAAATAAAAGGCAGCACAGAATCGTTACACACACGAATAAATGGACTGTTCTGGGATTGCATAGTTTGAGACAGAGAAGCGCTGGCTCTGAAAATGAATGTGCTCTGGAGTTTTTTTGTATAACTTTACAGTGACATGTATAGCAGATGCTTTGGTACACAGCAAAAAAAATGTGTTCAAATAGCAGATGGTAGGTTCTGCTATCTGTACAAAAGGAATCTAGTTTGGTGTTTTACTGAGCATCCCCCTATGCCTGTGGTTCAGAGACTACAAAGGCTGTCAATCTATGACATGCAAGTGGAAAATGAGAATACTTGCTTTTCTTCTTAAGCAGATAGATTTGGAAGCAGCCAGTTGAATAGTAAGACTTGTGCTAAAAACACTCGGGTAGTGCATTGCTGGCCTTGCATATAAATGCCTCTTAGCAAAAAAAGTCTGATATATTTAGCAAACAGTGTTTCAGATGATGCGTCTTTGAACTAAAATCAACCATCTCCTATAAAGAAACAGAACAAACCCAGGCAAGTTCCTATGGGGTAATTCACTGGGAGGTAGGGCTGACGTCATTTCTTTCCTATGCTCGGGAAATAACTCTATCAATAGCTCCTGTTGTGAAATAGTTTTGATGTGTGACAGCTGGTTTCTTCTACCACATCACATGAGCAAGTTAGATGTAATCTCAGACATCGTCGATGAGAAAAAAGAATCAATGATGGGATAGTGGCTGCTTGCTTGAGAAGTGTGCTTGTGTTCTGTCAGGGCTCGATATGCTAGAAGCTATCCACAGACACCAAACAAGGGAATAAGGACACTCCGTTACTGTGAGTTTCATGTTATCACTCCAAATGAATAAATCTCTCTGAGTCAAATAAGTGTAATGAACAAATACAAGATAAACTGTGATTGTGTGATTCAAAGGCACAAAGCAGTGCATCCAGATCTACAGCAAGGGTGAGTGACCAGACCGTCAACAATAATACGCGTCTACGTTTCTGTCGCAGTTACACTGATGAGTTCATTTCTTGCTGTCTGTGGCATGTGTGAGCTTCAGAGGTATTTTTTGAGAATTACACTTTTGATTTTTCTGAATTTTGTGCATTGGAAGTTCTCAGCCATTAAACTGTATGAGCATTTAGCTAATTTGCAAGGGCAGTACCTCCCTGATAGAAACAGCGGCTATGCTGTAAGGTACAAATTTCACTTCCAAGCTTCATCCTAAAGGTACCAAATGGCATGTTGTACAGGTACGTTGTTTGTCTTCACAGTAAGGTTGTCAGTCCTTTTTATTTATTTTTTTATTTTACTTTTTTTTTTTTTTTTCATGGTTTGATTTGCAGTGAAGTGGGTGGTGAATTTGTGATGAACTGTCCAAAAAGTGTAACTTGATCAGCCAGAGCAGGAGTATATGGCCCTCACTATTTGCGATACAGGCTTTTGTGATTCAACAAGAATTACTTCCAAATAGCTTGAGTGAGAGAGCCAGTGTGTTCTCAATCACTATTGCTGTTTTTTTATTTCACCCTTTGGACCTGAGCCATCTTAAAAAGAAGCTGGAATTTTAAATGTAAACTTTTTGATAGCAAGGGCCATAGTAACAATTTTTAAGCTTTGCATTTAAATTTGGAACAGTGAATGGAATGTTGAGAAGGTATTCCGAACTTATTAGAGCACTGCTGCATGGTGCTGTTTTAATGCATATTACAACAATCCTGTAGTCTGTCATTCTTTATGCTGCATTTTGACTACAGAAATTGAAAGTAAAGCATGTGTAATAGATTTGCAGTGATTGGTAAGTGCCAGTAGGACAACTGCTTAGCGAAGTCTTGAAGTCAGAAAAGGTCAGCAGTAGTTGAAAACAACTCAGACTTGGGAAGAAAAATGAACAAATGTGATTTGATGGTATAGATCTGAATTTGAACAAACAAAAAGTAATCTGGTTAAGCCAGTGATTTTTCTTCCACATACGTGCTGTTAAATCCATCTGGAGTTTTATTCAGTCTATTTTTCATTCGTATCTTGCATGTTCTAATTCCATTGGTAAACTGGTATATATTCATACAGTAGCCAGGCTAATCTAAACATTTTTTGGTCAGCATTGGATCTCATTATTATAAATTGGCAATTATTTAACAGTATTTACTGTTAAATGAATCTTTTTATTTGGTAGAAATTACAAACACACTATCACGTTATAAAGTATGTGCACTAAATCTAAAATATTAACTGAGGAAAAATATCCACTTACTCTCTACTTATTTCACTTGCTGAATTTATAAATTCAGTTGCTTATAACCACTTAAAGTAAATGTATACTGTTTATCTAAGAAAGTTTAATCACTATTTAAAGAAGAAAAATGTGTGTAAACAATGTTAGGTGTGCTTCACTATTGTTTACAAAGCCGTGTTGGTTGTGCACTCAGTTTGTTGCGAAACCTTACCCTGCAACTGGAACTGTATTTCATGGGATCTCTGATCTCGGTTGAATACCATCTTACCAAGGTGACTGAGTGCAGTTGCGTTGTAAAATGATTGTTTGACAAGCAGCCCCAGAAAACAAAGCTGTTGGTGTCCACAGAACCACAGCAGTTCAGCCTTCCCCATGATGCCTGCCAGAGACCTCAGCCACGTGCTGGGGGAAGTACCTCCTGGTCTCAGCGAGTCACTGGTGTGACTCGGTGTGGGAGCGTGGCTTGCGAACAATGGACATGGAATGACAGAGCAGCTGCACGAACAGGCCTTTGTGTTACACGCGTTGACTAAAGAGTAGGCCTCAAGGCCATAACGTCCTTGAAGTATAAGATAAGGAGCTAGCATCCGGGTAGGGCAGGAACATATTATAGTCAGAAGATAAGCCATAGGCTAGAGCTTAATGATTGATGCTGTTGTAGCCCAATGAAAACGCAAGATATATTTAGTTAACAAAGCTAATGCTATATAAGCAAATGTATCTGCGCAATAAACCGAGCTATCTCGATAACTCACATTGAGTCGTTCCTGATTTCTCCTCTCCGCAACTCACTCCGCAACTCGGGGCGGATGCCCCAGGAGCTGTGTGAAAGGTGTCGGGTGGGTGACTGAGCCTGCAGCGCGGGGAAGCTCCCTGGCCCCTTACTGAGGAGCTACGGGTGTTGCCACACCCTTCATTGGTGCGTCAGGATCTGCTGGGGCAGTAGTGCAGCCCAAATGAGGTGGAGAACGTGCAGCTGATGGACGCGATGATGCGTCTAAGGCTGCAGTATCAGACAGTTGGGGAAAACAGTTTCTGGTAACTGCTGTGTATGTAAATTGTCCTGCTGTCCTGAGAGGCCAGGTTACCTGTGATGCTGCTAGCACAAGTGAACCTAGGTGACTTCAACCTGAAATGCTACGACAAAAGTTAATAAATTGAAAAGAAATACAGGAGTATAAACTTGACATGTCATTTAAATGAATGAAAATTGCTTGCAAAATATATTTACGGTCCTTTTTTCTTTCCTTGCAGATGACAGTCATGTCCCCTTCAAAGGATCTCAGGGACGACTTCCACAGTGACACTGTACTTTCCATTTTAAATGAACAGCGCATTAGGGGTATTTTATGTGATGTCACCATAATTGTGGAGGACACCAAATTTAAAGCCCACAGTAATGTGCTGGCAGCTTCAAGTCTTTACTTCAAAAACATTTTTTGGAGTCGTACTATCTGTATTTCAGGTCATGTACTGGAATTAGATGATCTCAAAGCTGAAGTGTTTACAGAAATACTGAACTACATCTACAGTTCCACAGTAGTTGTTAAGAGGCAGGAGACTGTAACAGACCTTGCAGCTGCAGGGAAAAAACTGGGAATCTCATTTCTCGAAGATCTCACAGATGTTAATTTTTCAAGCTCCCCCTGCCCCTATGCATACTGCGTTAATGAGAAAGGGACTGTCAAAGAGGAAAAGCATGAGAAGAGACATGAAGACTCTGCTGTGACAAATGGACCACGAATTACAAATGCATTCTCAATTTTTGAAACTGAAAACAGTTTGTTTTCTCCGCTTGACTTGAGGGCAAGCTTTAAAAAGGCATCGGAAACAATACCAGCGCCCAGCATCAGCCTTGACAGAAGCGACACTTGCAAAGACACCGAGCCGGCCAGCACGTTGGCAGAGCACTCCTACGCCGTTTCTTCGGGGGGAGACGCTTTTCAAGGAACACCTTGTTTTGAACAGGACAGCAGCAATTCATACAAGACAGGTGAAGACCACTCTGAAAATCTCCAACCTACGCCACTCATTCAGCCCGTAAAGCAGGCACGTAGCACTACTCCTAAGGCAGCCTTTAAGTCCCAGGCTGCTGGTTTGGCTATTGCAAAAGTACCAGCCTCTACAGTAGCCAACACAGAAGCCCAGCATGAAGCAGTTAATGATCAAAGAATTATTTCCCTTCCAAAACCTCAGAATAAAGCAGGAGATTTCCATTTATCCAGAGAAGAGGAAAACAAATCTGCTAATATCTCTGGATCCGTGACAACTGTTGTTCCACCTGCTTACACCTGTAGCTGCTGTGCAAAATCTTTCAGTGACAGGGCGTTACTCAGCACTCATCTTCAACTCCATTCAGAGCACCAGGAAACTTTCACATGCAAATACTGCAGCAAGCAATTTGCAAATCTAAATATACTGGAAAGTCATGAGCAAGTCTGTATGAGACTAAGTAACTTACCTGTTCACAGTGGAAATGAACAGAATTTTTCAGATAACTACACTGCCACGGATGGAAGGAACGAAAGTTCATATACAAACGCAGAGCCTCTGTTGTCTGAAAACAGCATAACTGAGTATTCTAGTGCAAACTGCACTTTACCAGAGACGGATCATTTGGTTAAAGTCGTTGATGGGCAGATATTATATACCTGTGTAGTTTGCAAACGTAGTTACGTAACATTGTCGAGCCTTCGAAGACATGCAAACGTGCATTCATGGAGAAGAACATATCCTTGTCACTACTGCAACAAAGTATTTGCATTAGCCGAGTACCGCACCAGACATGAGATCTGGCACACTGGAGAAAGGCGATATCAGTGCATTTTCTGCCTGGAGACTTTCATGACTTACTATATACTAAAAAACCATCAGAAGTCTTTCCACGCAATTGACCATCGTCTCTCAGTAAATAAGAAGACAGCCAATGGAGGCTTAAAACCAAGTATGTACCCATACAAACTATACCGACTTCTGCCCATGAAGTGTAGGCGGCTACCTTACAAGTCCTACCGAAATTCGGCATATGAGAACGTCCAGACAAGCAGCCAGGTGAGCGAAACTGCTTCTAGTAACTGCTTCATTCAGAGTTCTCTTAGCTCTGAACTGCCGTCGCTGAATTTTCAAAGTAATACATTAACAAACAACCGAACTCTTCCCTTGGATACTTCTCCACATAATGATACAGCATCTTCCACAAATACTCAGAACTCTTCCTCCTGGGGAGTAGGTATCTTAAATTCGGATATGCAAAGGGACATCTTCACAGCCAACAAAGGAGTTCCCACTGCTACAAATGACTCTGGTTCTCGTGAGTACGATTCCTCAATCGTGTCTTTAACTAATGTGAATGAACACTCAACCTCTGTAATCAGTTACAGCAGTTCTGCACCCTCTGTTATAATGCACAGTAGCAGAGTTTCATCAGTAATAATGCACAGTAAAACAGTCACTTCTGTAGAAAACAGTAAGACAGAATCTTCTAGTAACCTGCCTAGTCAATCTGTGAGTGATGATTGTAAACATGGGTCAGATAATTATGGAAAAAGCATTATAAAAACAAAAACTGTTAAGGAGAAAAAGAAAACACTGCTGAGCAACAGAGCAGAAGCAACTGAGGATGTACAGCATGTCCAAGGATCTGGAGGTTCATCTAGCAAAATCACTAATACTGTTGAAGAATCGAGTAAAACGGAAACTTACATTGCAAAGCCTGCCTTACCTGGAACGTCTACTGACAGCAATGTTGCTCCTCTTTGTCAAATAACAGTAAAAATTGGTAACGAGGCTATTGTAAAAAGGCATATATTAGGATCTAAGCTGTTTTGTAAAAGGGGACGAAAATCAAAACACGAGTCCAAACAGGACAATCTAACTGAGGAATCAGAAATGGAGATAAAAGAAAGAAGCCCATCTAGGCTCTATAGCTCCGAATGCCTGGAGCTGACAGAAATGTGTGATGATGTAAGTGATCAGGACTCCAGTGATAAACCCTGGAGACCATATTACAATTACAAACCAAAAAAGAAATCTAAACAGCTAAGAAAACTGAAAAAGACCAAATGGAGGAAGAAGCATGGAAACAAGAACACTGTTCCAGAAAGTCACAGTACATGCAGCCGAGAGTATGCACTCAGGAGTGCTCCTGAAGAAAAGGCAGTCAGTCAAGAAGACAACACAGAAATGCCTAATCTTCACTGTGAGCTCTGTGAAAGAGATAAATCTTCCACTGCGGAAATTCAAGAACACGTACACTGGCATGTAGCTGCTTCAAAGCCTTACATGTGTGAATTATGCCAAAAACAATTTCAAAGTCCATCCACCTTAAAAATGCATATGAGATGTCACACTGGGGAAAAGCCCTTCACCTGCAAAACCTGTGGTAAATGTTTTTCAGTTCCTGGAAATCTGCAGAAACATGAACGTATTCACCTGGGTGTCAAAGACTTTGTCTGCCAATACTGCAATAAGGCATTCACTTTAAATGAAACACTCAAAATACATGAAAGAATTCATACTGGAGAAAAACGCTACCGCTGTCAGTTCTGCCTCCAGAGTTTCCTGTATCTTTCTACCAAAAGGAACCATGAGCAAAGGCATGTACGTCAGCATAATGGAAAAGGGTACGCTTGCTTTCAGTGCCCCAAAATTTGCAAGACAGCAGCTGCTCTGGGAATGCACCAGAAGAAACATCTATTCAAAAGTGCAGGTCCACAAGACAGAAAAGAACAGTTCTGCAATGAAGGCGCACAGCTGTTGGAAAATCAACAGCTCCTTGGCTCAGAAGGAACTGAAGGGAAAAGTATACAGCGTGTATCTCCACAAGTTATACTCTGAGTGGCAGCTGTGCAAAAGAGAAGAAAAATACAAAACTATATATTGGAGAAAATGTAGATGCATTGAATGGGGAAAATTCTCCACTCAAGTATAATTTACTAAGATCAAATGTCTTCATTTAATCATATGTCAATATATGCAAAAGAAAGAAAAATAACACTGAAAAGAAAAACTTGTGTTTGCAATAATACAAACTTAATTTGGAAGACCCCAAATATTTTTGCCACAATAGACTTCCAGCATACATGTAGAGAGAGAGAAGAAAAAAAAATATGACCAACCAAACCCCTGCTACTTACTGTTACAAGAAATAGCCACTGAACTGTTCTACAGTGCTGTTTTTCAGTCAGAATAATTCTGGACAAAATAAATATGTAGGTTCGAAGTATATACTATAGAAGGAATTCTGCTGCAGAAACCATATATTGCATTTTTTTAACATATGGTAATGTGTTTATAAACAATTGTGATTTAGTGTATTCTGAAGTGTAGGTGGGGAATGTTTCATGAATCTTGGAATGCTGAAGTACAGTTGAGTTCTGGAGTACTTCTCTGTAACACAACATTTACAAAACATATGCAGAAGAATAAATTTTTTTTTTTCCATTTTCAGTTTCATAACCACCATAATAAGCATTAAGTCTCTGAGTGCTTGTGCAGAAAGTATTCCAGATTTAGGGTATCTCTGAGACATTTAATAAAGGTTCAGTGGAACTCATAATAGCCAGTCTTCCAAACGGCAAAAATTCCAAAAGATTCAGCTGTCAGTGGTAAAGCTGTTCATGTACATCCGTCTAAACAAAATTGTTCTTATGAAACAGTCTAGCTTAAAGAACTCATGTATAGAAATTTTCACTTCCTGGTGAGTCTGCAACTCCTGTCTCTTGGAAGTATCATTCTTCTCAGCAGAAGAAGAGATACAGAGAGTCTTCCTCCACGTGCTGGTATAATGCCTGGACAACAAATGACAGAGCAACTCTCAATAAATGCTTTGATTTTGGGAGGAAGAGGTAAATACTCTTTTTTTTTTTTGCTTGGAAGAGTTTTTTTTGCTTGGAAGAGTTTTGCTTCCACATATATATCCCTGAGGCAGTCCCCATATACAAACAGGGATAGGGCCAGTTTGTGGGGTTCTTTGTCATCCCCATGCCTAAAATGCAACATCTAAACTTTGTATTTCCCTTGTGGTGATCCCACAGAAGGTCCCAGCATCTTGTCCCAGGCAATCTTCATTACAGCGTCCCTTGCCCAAGCACAGTAGGCCCAGAGCAGCAAGGTGCCTGCATCGAGTTCTGGAGGAAGAAGCGCTGGCCTTTGTGCCTCCCTCACCCCGACACATCAAAACGTTACGGTGAGCCTTCTGGCTGCATGTTTTGCATTCACTGAGAATCAGGAGGGTAAGCTTCTGAAAGACATCACCAAAATCAGTATTACAGTTAATACTATGTTGTGAAAATATGACTAATTGTAACTGAGATGAAGAGGTTTTAAAAAAAGTTAGAGGTTAAACGTGTACAGGTTGCTTATTATATGATGGGGCTCTGTTGTACTGTATCCGCATTTCCAATTTGTCAAGTACATTTGTCATTACAAGTGTTAAAAAATTAAGTCTGGACAAAGGTCCGCGCACTTCAACTCAATTCTGTGTGCAAATATGGTACACACTTTGTTTACTCGTTTTCTTGAATATTCTAAAAGAAACTATAGCTTGGGTATGATAAAACTCCAATTGAAATGATACTACAGTATTGATTGAAGTAATAACATAGTCCACGTCCTGCTCCTGTCATCAGTGAATGCTGTGAACCCTCTGAGAAATGTTTGGTTTCATGGCAGTTTTGGTTCCATTTAAATTAGGGTAACGGAATAAACACAGGCAAGTACGATGATGTTTCAAAGAACTTGCACGAAGATATTTTCTAAGTGGACTTGTATGATGATAATTATAGACCAAAGCAAATAAGGTAGAATATTTATACATATAAAGTTAATTTTACAAATATTTTATATAACTGTATAGTTCATAAGAAAAATATTGATAGCTTGCGTTAGGTTTGAGGGGGTTTGTATATTTTGATAAAAACACAATGACTTTGTAACTCTGTATATTCTCTACAATTTATAGCAAAGGAGTTTTAAGATGGCAATGTCATGTTTATAGTTCAATTGTGGCACTTTTACTACGAGTAACACGTTGAAGTAATGAGTCGAGTATTAATGACCAAATTAGGATTAAAATAAGTGTAAGAGAAAGTAAATACTGTATGTTGTCAAAGACTGTAATTTGCTGCATCTGTATTTTTGTTTGGAAGAAAATATTAAATGCAGATGTTAAGGATTGATAAAGAGTCTAATTTTATTTTTAGAAAGAGTGATTATAACTGTTTTTGCTTGATTAAAATAACCTCTTCCTATTTTTCTGTAAGTCTCTCCATTTTTTAAGTGATGTTAATACTTACATAATCTATACAATCCAGAGATAGCTATCTTCTAATATATAGTTCATTATAAGATTAAGCAACACAGTTACCAAATGTTCCCTTCGTTAAGGTCAGAACAGTGAAATGAGAACACGCCAGAGCTCGAGGGAAGTGATGGTATCTGCTGGCATTGTACCATTACGGGTGAACACAGTGCTGAGGTGAACAGAACCTACCCGCTTCGTACCTTGAAGGACGGGAAGACAGGTCACCTGTCTTTAATACAACATCTTAAACATGTCTTTATGACTGCCCCAAATTTAAAAAAAAAAAAAAAAATCTGTTTAATTGAAATTCTGATAGTAACCTCGCAGTAGAGATTGTATATTTTACACTGTGTACTGCCAGTATTTTGGGACTACTGCCAACATACGTAGTTCAGAATGTAGATGTCTAACTGCATAAGGAAATACAAAGATGCATACAAAAGAGAAGACTACGCATATTCAAAGTACTTCCCCCTTCAGCTAGATGGCACTCGTCTGTACTTGCATTAAAAGTTAAATGTAGGCTGAATTATGTAGGGCATTTTGGGATGGTTCTCAGCAGAGGTGTGTAACTAACAAAAAATCAGAACTTTGCTACGTATATGATTTTCCCCTCCAATTCCAAAAGCTAATTAAAATGTGTTTCACAGGAAGGAGATGTTCAGTTAAACAGCAAACTTCAGCTGTCATCGTAACCTTTGAGAAAGTTATAAGACCTAGAGTCACATGATATAATTAAAAAAAATGTTGCAACACAATTTAGCCACACCTCTTCCTTCTCAGGTGAGAGTTGCCCAGATCACAGCTCTCACTCTTGACTGGGTTAGCTTGGGTTCACTAGCCAGAGATCAGACAAGGCAGCCAGCCTAGTGGAGAACAACTGTAGATAGATCATCAAATTCCTCAATTTGTACTATTGAGGAAGCTGTCACTTCTAGCAGGTAAAAATCAGCTTGTGCAAACCTGTGTCTTTGTGCAGGTTTGGGTTTTGCATGCATACAAATTTGTTCATTACTAGCATGATGAAGCAGCTTACTGCCCACCAAGCAGATCCCGCCACCTTTATCTCTTTTTTCCCCAACCACGAGAGGAGCAAACCTCACAGCTGCGGGAAAAGCCACCAAGGAACGGGACAGTGTTGAGTGACGGCTAAATTATAGGGCTTCATGATGTGTAATAATGGTGAGATTTGTGTGGGAGAAAATGAATGGTCAGGGAACCACAGCAGAGGACTTCAATTAGAGACAAATAACAGATGCTGGCTTGAAACTTTCCAAACTTCACTTTAACAGGAGGACAAGCTGAAGAGGAGTTTCTAGGCCTAAGGTGAAGAACCCTAGTCCTCTACTAACTTACTTTCTAAGGCAGCTTTTCCCTTGTTACCAACTAAACTATCTCTTTGTTGTAGGCCGTGTCAGCCACTGCAGGGTTCCACCAGAACTTGTGCCTGCAGAGCCTGGTGGCCGATGCACCTTCAGCGCGCAGAAGTCTCGCCAGATTGGACCTGCACCTGGATCTGCAGCTGGGTGCATGGCGGAGCCGGGGCAGACACCCACCACTGATACGGGGACGGGCTGATCCCAGACGTCAGCAGAATCCGAGTCAAGTGGGGATCTGTATCTTCAGGAAACGCCGATGTAATCAGTGATGAAAACTGCCCATGAGAGTAGGCTGCAGCACTCTATCTGTCTATCTAAATCAGCTGGCGTGTCCAGCTGATTTAGGATTCAGGTGAGGGAAGAAATTCTCAATCCAGTTTGTACGCACAGCACACCGTATGGAAGGCTGAAAGCTGAACCATCTCCTGCACGTTTCGTGCTGTTTGTTAGGCAGCTGGGCATGCCAATGCGAAGAGCGGGCGGAGGCCGTCAGGTGCTCCCACGGTCGCTGAAGCTACGTGCTGCACGATCCCCGAAACCGAAGTAACTCTCTGTACCTCAGCTCCTTCACGTGGTATCAGCGGGGTGAGTACGCTTCACAGTGCAAGTTCCCCAGCAGGACAAGCTGTGGGGGCGGCCGCCGGGCACCGGGAGCGGTCCCGAGGGAGCGCAGCCCCCGGCAACGCGGGGCCGCGTCCGCCGCGCTCCCCTC
>VXAV01000049.1:8227-21624 GCA_013399715.1 Alectura lathami
TATTGAAATACACTAACATTCACAAATCCTCCTACTGTCACCAAAGCTTTTGATATAAATAATATTAAGACATATTTATATTTTGTATCTTATCATAGAATGGCTAGGGTTGGAAGGGACCTTAAAGACCATCTAGTTCCAACCCCTGCCATGCACGGGGTCATCATCCACTACATCAGGCTGCCCAGGGCCCCATTCAATGTGGCCTTGAACACCTTCAGGGATGGGGCATCCACAGTTTCTCTGGGCATCCTGTACATACTAATAACTTACCTTATAAATACTACTAAATTTCATGGGTTTCCATTTAGTTACTTGGATAAATGAGTCTTTTGTCTTTTTTAAGGTACTGGTTCTACTGTTCTTGGAAGTATGAATACATTAATCTAAAAGAAAAATAATTGTCTGAGATACCATCTTTTAAAAATTAAAATAAATTGTACAGCACTGCATTTCCATTACAGACAGAATGGGAACAACATGATGTATTTTAAGGTTTGAATGCATATAGCTGAGTTAAAGTTGTGAGTTGCAATTGAGGCAAATAGAATTTCTGAGGTTGTATTTTAAAACAGAATTTTAAGGAGAATGCAATGAATCTCAATATGTGTATTTAGTTTATTGCTGTTTTGCCAGTATAGAAGTATAGAAGACAGTGCAGCACACCTTTTGTTTTTTGATGTAACATATGAAAATTGAACAAAGGAATTCACTTACACAAGACATAATCTCTTGTATTATTTTAAAATAATTGGGAAATATACTTTAAATTAACTGGCTATTGTTAGTATATTTTCAAACAAATATAAAAAACCTATCTTCATTAGTACAGTTTCATGCAATGAAAACAAATGTCTTTTTTATTGTTTACTTTTTTATCTTTTTTTTTTTCTTTCCAATTGTTTTCCCAATACTCAAGTCCAGTGTAACATGCTGGTTTCTGTCCATTCAAACAGGATCACTCCCCTCAATTTTTAGCTTAATATTCCTAATGTATATTATAGGAAGTGAATCTTTTAGTGATTTTTAGCTATCAGTACCAGCCAACTATAGAATAAGTAAGAATTAGGTCAACCTCTATTTATAGACAGTTTTCTTGGGAATCTGCTTTGTACCCTTTCAGCTTCTATTTCACACCATTCCAATTTCAGCCAAACAGCACAAAAACTGTGATTTTTTTTTCTTCAAGTTTATATATTTTATTCCTGTGACATTTGCAGGAATTAATTGCTGATGACAGCTTTCTCATCTCTTGGCACACCAAAAACACTGAAAAAGAATGTTTCAACTCACAGGTACTGTTTAGCAAGTATGATTACAAGAACAGGAGAAAACAGAGTCATTCTTATCACTTGTTACCTATACATACTAAATCTTTAGAAATAAGCTACATCTTTACAAAACAGAAAGCAGTTTTTGATTTGACAGCTGGATAGCAATGAAGGCTAACAATTACACTCCAAACATAAATTCTCCTATATCTGCACACTTATCTCTGTGAAATTTAACTTCCTTATGTTATCTACATAACAAATTAAATTTTGTAAGGACATTCACAGATTAGATTTATATTTCTGCTCTCTGGAAAAAAAAAAAAAAAAGAAAAAGAAAAAATATTGTTTTATTTTACTGTTTTGGAGGAGGGAAGGTGTGGGGGGTACAATTCATACATACTGATACAAATTTGATGTCTTTGTGTAGTAAAAATCAAACATAAAAAAAGAAGAGGAAAAAAACTTGTTCTGCTAAGCCTGCAGTTCAGGCATAATGCTCAGATTTGTCTAGAATTTGGCTATAGAAACAGCATCAACCATAAGTGATCTCAGAAATGCAGATCAATGCAGAATGCAACATATATACTTTAATGATGGTCCTGCAAATGAGCTCTAGACCTATAATTCCTCAAGGGAGCAGAGACAGCTTATGCCAAAGCTTTTTCCTGAAGTTGTTCATTCTCAGACATTCTGTAGTTTGTTAAAAAAAAAAAAAAAAAAAAAAAAAGAAAANTATATGGAAATATTCACATGCTGTAACAGTAATTCTGCGTTCTGCCAGTGCTGAGTCATTCATTTGACGGCTGAAAGGCTAAAGCTCTAAATATTACATATAAAGTATACCTAAAACCTGCATAAAAAATTGCCTGAAGGTAATCAGACCACAAATTAACATGATTGCTGTTCTATATATTTTCCACCAGAAATATTTGCTTATCATCTTTACAGACTTGGCTGTTACAGTTCTTTAGACTCTGGGGTAGGAAAGAATATTTGTCTAGATTGTAACAAGGCAAAAACAAAGAAAGCCAATTTTCTAAAGAGTAAACAGAGAAGCTGTTGGAAGTTATGGTTCATTTTACAAGTCTGGGGAAATGGTCAGGGAAGGAAAGGGAAAGGGAAAGGAAATAAGAAGAATTCAGTGGAGAAAGAACATCGGTAAATTAGGTAAGGCAGTCAGCCTCCCTTTACTATAATGACTCAACACATTGATGATTAACTGTTGCACACTGATGTATGGAATTTTAAAACCTGAAGTAAAGCTCATACACTCTTGAAAGAAGACATTCCACAGCAAAATTTGTATGGCTTCAGCCATGTGCAATTTCACAATTACTTTAAACACTGAA
Source organism: Alectura lathami (assembly GCA_013399715.1). Classification (NCBI taxonomy): domain Eukaryota; kingdom Metazoa; phylum Chordata; class Aves; order Galliformes; family Megapodiidae; genus Alectura; species Alectura lathami. Next base: position 10,851 of record VXAV01000049.1, read on the forward strand.
GGCATTAAAAATATGATGAACTAGGTTTAATCTTATCCTTCAGAGCTGAAAAGAATGGCTTTTACTTGTTATTAACAAACTGACATGTACTGTAAAAAGTGCTTTAATCATCATATGATACCAGTAACTGCTTTGTAAGAACATTTGCCTCAACATCTGCATGATTTTGTGAAGATTCACAGACAGTTACTTCTACATAAAATTCAAAAATTATCTTAGGATTCAGCAACACTTCAAAATCTTGCAGGCCAACAAACAGACCTCTAGTAACTGAAAAACAATTCGGTGTCCAAAGGTTTACCCAAACAATTGTGAGTATAATCTCCGAGTTTCTCAAGAAAAAGAAAATTCCTGTAGACAGAATTCTAGTGATGCTTTGGGATATACTACTAATAATGTTCTGTGCATTGACATTCAAGTTGTGGAGGAGAATGATGAGAAACAACATTTTACAGACAGTTTCAAAAAATCCTTAGACTGTACTTTGGTTTCATGAAATTTTTTTTAGACAAGACTTATGGATTCTCCCATAACAAGTTAGGCATTTCAGTTTTGGCTTGGCATATAGAATTTATTGCTGCAGATCAGATCACAGCTTTTAAAGGATCAGGTAACATAGATGAACATTTCATCAAAAGCAGTTGTTCAGGAAATACCGATATAAGCAAATTGATTTGAAATTTAAAAGATGTATGCTGCTTTAGCTACCATGCTCTGGTGATGCAGAATGAAACATAACTATAACATCAGAAAACATTTCTTCTTCAGATTTTTACTGCTTAGATTCACCTGGAATATGAATGGATAAACCCATCATCGCTGTCTCATTTTACACTGCATAGAAGTCCCGCCATTGCAGTCAGTGAGCTTCTATAATCTGTTGCCATAAGAAGCTGTGTAGGCAGATTTTATGAATAAGTATAAAAAGACAGGAGATAAACTTGTGAACAAAAGGTGTGAAAAAGCATATTAAATAGAATGGAAATAATTGTTCTTCTAAATACTTTAACCAAATCCTGTTGTTACTGAGGCACCAAAAGGTGTATGGTCTGCAGCTTTAGAACAAACTTTATTTGAGAAGCATCTCCTTTTGCCATGGTGACACATAAAGCATGGTCAGATACAGAGCTTGGTCACACACAGTAGATGACACCAAGCTGAGTGGTGCAGTTGATAGCCCTGAAGGAAGGGATGCCATCCAGAGGGACCTGGACAGGCTGAAAAAGTGGGCCCACGAGAACCTGGTGAGGTTCAACAAGGCCAAGTGCAAGGTGTTGCACTTGTGTTGGGCCAATCCCAGGTGTGTGTACAGACTGGGAGAAGAACTCCTTGAGAGCAGCCCTGCGGAGAAGGGCGTTGTGATTCATTAAAAGCTGGACATGAGCCAGCAGTGTGCTCTTGCAGCCAGGAAGGCCAATGGCATCCTGGGCTGCATCAAGAGAGGGGTGGCCAGCAGGGAGAGGGAGGTGATCGTCCCAATCTACTCTGCCCTTGTGAGGCCTCACCTGGAGTACTGTGTCCAGGCCTGGGGCCCCCAGTACAGAAGGGATGTGGAGCTGTTGGAGCAGGTCCAGAGGAGGGCCACCAAAATGATCAGAGGGCTGGAGCACCTCTCCTATGAAGAAAGGTTGAGGGAGTTGGGACTGTTCAGCTGGGAAAAGAGAAGGCTCCGGGGAGACCTCATTGCAGCCTTCCAATACTTAGAAGGAACTTATAAGCAGGAGGGGGACCAACATTTACGTAAGTGGATAACGTTAGGACAATGTGGAATGGGCTAAAACTGAAAGAGGTGAGGTTTAGGTTGGTCATTAGGAAGAAGTTCTTCACTGAGTGAGTGGTGAGGTGCTGGAACAGGTTGCCCAGAGAAGTTGTGGATGCTCAATCCCTGGCTGTGTTCAAGGCCGGTCTGGATGGGTTCCTGGGCAGTTTGATCCAGTGAGCTAGTGGTTGGCAAACCTGCCCATGACAGGGGGTTGGAACCAGATGATCTTTGAGGTCCCTTCCAACCCAAGCCATTCTATGATTTTATGATTATACGATTATATTTACATTACAGCAAAAATCTGTCCCAAAATGTCAAACCAAGTATTTACTGCAAAGATATCTCTTCCAATGCTAGAAAACTGAGAGCAGATGGCAAGTAAAATCAGAGTTCCCCTTTCTACATAGAAAGAACAAGGTTGAAAGGGAGTAGCTGAAGAAATATGTAAAAGTGTAATTGTGAAAGTTGAGTCATATCTGGTTTGTTGTTTTTTTTTTGTTTGTTTGTTTGTTTCCTTCTTCTATTCTGAGAGAGAGGGAACTAGCTGGTTAGCTTTAGAATCCATATCCCTACCCTGCAAATATTTGTGATTGTGCTTTTTCATTTCCAGTTCTCATGGCTTCCCTACTTTCTGTTTTAATTAATTGTCCTGGTTTCAGGTGGGGCAGAGTTGATTACCAAAGTGGAAGAATGGTTCCACAAGGAGCCCTGAGCATGGGAGATAGTTCATGCAGTAGACTTTGGTCCGGTCCGGGCAGAACAAGATGTGAAAAATGTGTTCTGCACTGCAGTTGGGGAGAATAGCCCCACCTGAAGCCTCTGGCAGAAAGCACCAAGGGATACTTGATGTCGACCCCTATGATTTTGGAGGTGGTGATACAGAGGATCTGAGGCCCAATACACTCCAAGTGAAAAAGAAGCATATGAAAGAGTTTGAGCTGCTTCATAGAATCGTAGAATTATAGACTCATAGAAATGCCTAGGTTGAAAAGGACCTTAAAAATCATGTAGTTCCAGCCCTCTTGTGCCTGTTGTGGACAGGATTCCCAGCCACTAGACTGGGCTGCCCAGGGCCCCATCCAACCTGGCTTTGAATGCCTCCAGGGACAGGGCATCCATAGATTCTCCAGGCAAACTGAACCAGTGCCTCACCACCATCTGAGTGAAAACTTTCCTCGTAATATCTAACCTAAATCTCTGCTCACTTAGTTTAAAACCATTCCCCCTTGTCCTACCACTACCAATGCATGTAAAAAGTCGCTCCCTCTCCTGTTTATAAGCTCCTTTCAAGTACTGGAAGGCCACAATTAGGTCTCCATGGAGCCTTCTCTTCCCCAAGCTAAACAAGCCCAGTTCCTTCAATCTTTCTTCATAGGAGAGGTGCTCCAGCCCTCTGAGCATCTTTGTGGCTCTATTCTGGACCTGCTCCAAGAGCTCCACATCTTTCATTCGCTGGGGGCCCCAGGCCTGGATGCAGTGCTCCAGATGGGGCCTTACAAGGGCAGATAGAGGGGAACAATCACCTCTCTCTCCCTGCTGGCCATCCCTCTTTTAATGCAGCCCAGGATATAGCTGGCTTTCTGGGCTGAAAGCACACACTATGGTTCATGTCCAGCTTCTCATCCACTAGGACCTCCAACCTCTTCTCCTCAGGGCTGTTCTCAAGTTCTTCTCCCAGTCTGTACGCATACCTGGAATTGCCCTGACACAAGTACAACATCTTGCACTTAGCCTTGTTGAACATTGTTAGGTTCTCATGGGCCCACTTTTCCAGCCTGTCCAGGCCCCTCTGGATGGCATCCCTTCCTTTCCATTTTATCGACTGCACTCCTCAGCTGGGTGTCAACAGCAATCTTGCTGAGGGTGCACTTGATTCCATTGTCTAGGTCATCAATAAAGGTGTTGAAGAATACCAGTCCCAAGACCCGCCCTTGGGGGACACAATTTTTGACCAGTCTCCACTTGGACATAGAGTTGTTGACCGCAACCCTTTGGCTGTGACCGTCCTACCAATTATATATCCATCGAATAATCCACCCTTCAAATCCATTCCTCTCCAATTTAGAGAGAAGGATGTGACCATGTCAAAGGCCTTGCACAAATCCAGGTAAACAACATACGTTGCCCCTCCTTGGTCCACTGATGCTGTCACTCCATCACTCCATCATAGAAGGCCACCAGATTGGTCAGGCATGGCCTGCCCTTAGTGAAGCCATGCTGGCTGTCTCGGATCACCTCCTCATCTTGCATATGGCTTAGCACGGCTTCTAGGAGGATCTGCTCCATGATCTTCCCAGGCACAGACGTGAGGCTCACCATCCTGTAGTTCCCTGGGTCTTCCTTACTCCCTTTCTTTAAAATGGAAGTGATGTTTCCCTTTTTCCAGTCACCAGAGGTTTCACCTGACAGCTATATAATGGAGAGCATATATAACGGAGAGCAGCTTGGCAAACACATCAGACAGCTCTTTCAGAACCCTAGGATGAATGTCATCTGGACCCACAGACTTATACATATTCAGTGCTGAGGCAGTCTTAGACTTGTTCTGCTCTTACAGTGGCAGGGGCTCTGCTCCTCTCACTCTCACCTAGAGGTTCAGGTACCTGATAGACATGGGAAGCCTGGCCACCAGTGAAGACTGAGGCAAAGCACTTATTGAGTATCTCAGCTTTTTCCATGTCTGGGGAAGCCAGTTCTCCCTTCTTATTTATCAGAGGGTGTACATTCTCCTTGGCCTGTCTCTTCTGGCCTATGCACCTACAGAACACCTTCTTGTTATTTTTCATATTTCTCACCAAGTTCAGCTCCATCTGTGCCTTGGCTTTCCTGATCCTACCTTTACACATCTGGACAGCATCCCTGTATTCTTCCCATGCTACAAAACCCTGATTCCACTGCCTGTACATTTCCCCCTTTTCCTTCAGTTTGACCAGCAGGTCCTTGCTCTGCCATGCAGGTCACTTGCCTCCTCTACTTGATTTCTTCTGATGGGGGATGGAGAGCTTTTGTGTTCTCAGAAAGGTGTCCTTAAAGGCGTTCTGCCAGCTCTGTTTTATTCCTGTGCCCTTAAGGACATTTTCCGAGAGGATACCATCCAATAATTACTTGAACATCTGGAATTTCTCTCTCCTGAAGTTCAGGGTCCTTACTCTGCTCTTTGCTATGCCGGTATTCCTGAAGATCACAAACTTAAGCAAAGAATGGTTGCTACAGCCCAGGCTGCCTCCAATCTTGACCTCTCTAATGCTCTCCTCTGTGTTGGTAAGCACCAAGTCCAATAACGCTTCACCTTGGGTTGGTCTGTCTAATATCTGGACCAGAAAGTTATCCTCAACAATCTCCAGGAGTCTTCTGGACTGTTTGCAGCCCGCTGTGTTGCTATTCCAGCAGACATCTGTGTCGTTGAAATCCCCAATAGGATGAGAGCTTGCAAATGCAATGCTTCTCTCAGCTGAAGCAAGATTTCATCAACAGGTTCTCCTTGATCAAGTGGCCTATAGTAGACCCCAACCACTAGATGTCCTTTATTGGACTAACCCTTAATTTTAACCCATAAGATCTCAACCTGGTCATGGCTGTTTTTCAGATGCAGCTCTTTGCACTCCACTTCCTAACATAGAGGGCAAATACCCCTCCCCTCCTACCCTGTTTACCCCTTCTGAAAAGTTTGTAGCCCCTAGTCACGGTATTCCAGTCATGCCACTTCTCTCACCATGTTTCCACGTTAGCAATTAGGTCATAGTTCTCTAATTGCACCACGGTTTCCAGCTACTCCTGTTTATTTCCCATGCTGCATACATTGGTACAGAGGCACTTCAGCTGGGCTATTGGCCTCGCTCTCTTCCTAGAGGAGGTCTCCCACAAACCTTCAGGGCAAATCTGAGTTTTTCCCCGGCTGCTTCTTAAAGTGACAGAGTTCCCTGGCTCTTCTCTGTTACTCAGCATTACACCCCTTTCCCCCAGCAGCTCTAGTTTAAAGCCCTGGTGACAAGCCCAGCCAGCTTACTGCCTAGTATATTCTTGCTCCTCCTGATCAGTTGCGTCCTGTCCCATGTCAACATTCCTGGTTTGTTCCTAGATCATAGAACCCATAGCCTTTGGTGTGACACCACCCACACAGCCAGTCATTCAACTCGTCTGTTCTCATCCTTCTGCCAGGATGCCAGTCTCCAACCAGCAGGACTGACCTTTTTTAATTAAAAAAAACATTTTTTAATTTCCTGGTCACAGCCTTATGTGACCCAGCTTGAAAAACGTCATCACTGCCCACCTGAACTACCAGAAGCAGGTAGTAATTGGAGGCCCGCACCATACCAGGGAGCTTGTTGGTCATGTCCCTGGCCTGGGCCCCAGTGAAGCTGCAGACTTCCCAGAGGACAGGATCCGGATGGCATATTGGATGCTCTGTCCCTCGTAGAAGGGAGTCACCTATGACAATTGCCCTTCTTTTCTTCTTACTAGAGGCAGTCTTGAGGCATGCAGTTAACCAATCTGCCTTAGACACTCGCTTGGAAGGACCTTCATCTACAACCTCACTTACCTGTTCCAGTATCTCCAGAGCCTTGTACCTATTGTGCAAAGGCACCTGGGAAGGTGTAGTAGGATGTTGGGTGGGTGAGTCCACCTACTCCTCCGAGCAGGGATGTATTTAGCAAAAGCCACTTGGTTATTCAATGCTCAGGGATCTGCCAATTGGGTTGACCCTGTCCAGTCAAAAGTCTTATGTACTGTAGGAAATAAAATCTCTATGGTGCATATGAATAACATTCTGGGAAAGACAATTTGGGTTGTTTCTGCCTCAGGCAAAGGTAAGCTCATACGTGAGATTGTTTTTACTCAAGGACCTGGGTGCACTTGGTTGGTAATGCAGAAGTATGGCGAAATCCAGTTTGCACCTCAAGGGGATTTAATGCTAGGTGAGAACTGCCAAAATTTTGAATTGTATGACATTAATTGCTACATAATACTGCATGTCATCACTGCTATGGTTGCTAGATGTTTTATCAACATTATTACAGTAAAAATTATCCGGATTAAAGAAGAGTGAATTCTGATGGAGCCAACACTGGCTTCAGCATACAACAGTTCAAGACCATACATCATCCCTCCTGTCCTGAAGGACTGTTATGACAGATGGAGCCCGAAGTCATGGACTAAACGAATTCCACAGACAATTTAGAGGGATCGCTCACAGACTACCAGATATATGTGTGTATATGTGAGCATGATGTAAATGGTAAGGAATAAGGAGTGAATATGTCCTAGTTGCAGCTGGGACAGAGTTGATTTTCTTCACAATGTCTGGTATGCTGCTATGTTTTGGCTTTAGGAGGAAAACAATGTTAATAACACACCAATGTTTTTATTGGTACTGAGCGGTACTGTACAGAGCCAAGGAATTCTCTGGGGACATCTGATAGCAGCCTTTCAATATCTTAAACTAAGAGACAAGATTTAGACCGGATATAAGGGTTTTTTTTATGGTAAGTTGTAAAGCACTGGAACAGGTTGCGCAGAGAGGTGGAGGATGTCCCTTGAAACCTTCAAGGTCAGGCTGGACGGAGCTCTGGGCAACCTGATCTAGCTGTAGATGCCACTGTTTACTGCAGGGGAGTAGGACTAGATGACCTTTAAAGGTCCCTTTCAACTCAAATGATTCTATGATTTTATGATTTCAGTTTCTCAGCTTCTCCTACTATTCTGTCAGCAAGGAGGGCTGAGTGGACAGAAGCTGTACCCTCAACAGAACCAGGGCAGCTGACCTAAGCTGGCCAAAAGGATACTCCATAAGATATGACATCATGTGAGAAAAGCTTTTAAAATTATGGGAGTTGGATGGGGGGGGTTACTGCTGCTAGGGGACTGACTAGGCATTGGTTGGAGGGTGGTGAGCAATTTAATTGTGCATCACTTGTTTCATATATGTATATATCTATATAGTTATCATTACTATTATTATGTCCCTTTTCTATTCCTTTTCTGTCTAGTAAACAGTTTTCTATCTCAACCTACGAGCTCTACTTTTTCTTTTTCATTTTTTTTCTGTTTCTCTCCCCCATGCTACTGGTAGGCTGGGGGGAGAGTGAGCGAACAACTGTGTGGTGCATAGCTGTCTGTCAGGTTATACCACAACATTAAGGCATCTAATAAACTGGATTTGACCAGTTACATGTAGGGCATTGGAAAGTTTCCTTTTGGATTAAATGATGTGGATGTCTCATTCTTGTTATAGTTTTCAAATAAGCAAAGTTATTTCTATTAAGCTAAACTGTATCACTGCCTTATGAGATTACAAGCATCATTGTTGTAGAAATATGGACACTACTGAACCCTTGGCTTATGCACAAAGGAAGATCAAACGGTCTGCAAAGATAGCCCTTTTGGTCTTTACCTTTCCCCTCACCAGTTCACAGAGGAAAAGAAATAATCTGGGATAAAAATGAAACAATGGTTCATGTTTACCCTTGGTTGCAAATTGCAAGCCATTTTAACTGTCACTGTAGCAAGCTCAAAAGCCTGTTGTAAATGAATGTGGATTGCAATAAGTGGAATTGCTGCCTATCTTTGAAAATCAGTACGAAGACTCTGGGCTAGACAGCAACATATATAAAAGCCACAGATCTTACTGTGGGTTGTAAGCTCTAGGCACTGATATTTAACTGCAGTATTGCAGATCATTTCCATATGCTATTTTTTTCTGGTGACATTCCATCTTTTCTTCTTTTTACTATTTTTTTTTTCACTTTGCTTCCTAACTGATTTAGCATAAACAGCAAATAGAGGAGTTTGGCTCAATTAATTAATTAATTTGCTGGTGTTCTTTATGAATTGGAAACTATTGCAATTAATTTGCAACACTTTTCACATTTAAGACCAATGTAAATACTTTCTATAAAGTGTAGAAAATAGTTCTATGTATGCAGTAACAAAGCACTTGAGGAAAACAAGAAAAATACTATTGTATTCTAAATGATATTGGTTAGCTATGGCCAAATTTAAATTTAAAAAGATAAAAGGGATCAGAATTGGTTTTTATTTGCTGAAATTTTCTAACACAGGAAGGAGCTTTCTTCCTTGTACAACATTTTTATGCTCAGCAATATGTAGCTGAATATTCACACAGCCAAAAAAACAACAACAAAATGCTTAACTTTCTGAGCATCGAGTAAAAGCTGATGGGCATAACTCAATCTATTGGCTCAAATCAATACTAGGATATTTCAGAGTAAGTTAATGAATGATACTACTTCCCATCTTTTATAGGAATTAAGTACCATAGTTCTGTTACTGTACACTACAGCTAAAAGTAGGACACTAAGAAAAAATAGCTTTAAAGGGGGAGTAGAGAGATGAAGTTTCCTGAAGAGTTTTTCATTTAACATATATTTATCTTTCCTTACAATAGTTGACGGGTGAATCTGATGTAATCTCAGCTGTATTTTAGACTTCACAAACTGACAAAATTTAGTTTCAGCAACTCACAAGCCATACATATGCAAAAACCTTGGCATTTGTATTTTCATTGTACTGTCCTTTCGTGACATTGAGTATTAAAATGACTGCAGCTGTCACAGGAAAACCAGGCTCCCTTAAATCATAAAATCATGTTCAGCAACAGATGAAAACCACAGTGACAATTTTAAAGAAAATTCAGATAGAAAAACATTTTTTTTTTCTTTTAAAATGATTAATGGACTAAATTTTACAGTCAAGAAAAATAGTGTTTGAATACCTTGGCCTGGATTTTCATAAGGTGACTGTTCTGTAAGTCTGTCACAGAATAAAAGCAGGAAGACTAGATTCTTATCATAGATTTGATTCTTGTATACACTTTCATCTAAAGATTTTTCCCATACATTTTATTTCCAAACATTTTGTCAAGTGTAGCACCAAATGCATCAAATTACAGGATTCCCACATCCTCAGTCAGGAAACTTACCTGCCTCTAATAGATTTTGCCAACAGGATAATACTGAAAATACTTAGCTTAAATATTTCATTTACAATATTCAATAATCTCACTTATAATAAAAATATAAGTAATTGTAAAGCTGTCATAGAATCACAGAATGGCTTGGGTTGGAAGGGATCTCAAAGATCATCTAGTTCCAACCCCCCTGCCGTGGACAGGGCTGCCAGCCACTAGCTCACTAGATCAAACTGCCCAGGAACCCATCCAGCCTGGCCTTGAACACAGCCAGGGATGGGGCAGCCACAGCTTCTCTGGGCAGCCTGTTCCAGCGCCTCACCACTCTCTCAGGGAAGAATTTCTTCCTGATGTCCAACCTAAGCCTCCCCTCTTTCAGTTTTAGTCCATGCTACTGTCCTTGCTACTGTTCTCACTCCTTAATTTGCACATCTTGAAAAGCTTGAAACATAGCATCACATTTCATGCAGAAGCCTTCCAGACAGATTACATATACTTTCAGCCTCACCACATTTTTTTTTTCCCTTTTCCCCCATATTTTGCCATTATGTTTATATTCTCTCTGTTTTGACATCATTCAGTATAACTTCAGACAAAAAAAAAAAAAAAAAGGTGTGAGAAAACTTTTAGGACAATCCTGTAGGGTTCTCTCTGCCTGCAAGATTCTCTCACAGCAGGAAAGAGCTCTTTATGCTGCTTTTAGTACAGATTTTGTTTTGCTTTTGTGTTCTTCCATACTGGTAACATTATTTCAAAAGTACAGCAATATGTCTTAAACTTTCCACATAGTTTCAAAGACAACTTTGAATTTTCTAGCTTCTGAGGTACTTGGAAATGTATTTTGCTACTCATCAGATCAACACATTTAAAAGAACTCATCCAGAAATACACAGGTGTCTTTCTTCATTCTTACTTCACTTTCTTTTTCCTAGCTTTAGTTTTTCTTTTTTCACTATTATATGATAATATGACATTTGTTAACTATTTCATGTCATCTTGCTTTGGTTTTCAATGAAAACAAATGACACAAAGATAAATAGAGGTAAACAAGGGGAAAAAAAAAAAAAAAAAAAAAAAAAAAAAAA
>VXAV01000051.1:6611-31408 GCA_013399715.1 Alectura lathami
AATAAATAAAAATTTAACATATAAAATATAATAAATATTATATTATATAAATACAATAAAAAATACCTATTGCTAGCCTTTCCTGCAGCTGAAGCACATAAATTAACAAGATCTTGTGCAATAGGTCAATCCAGCCTAACTGCTAGTTAGGCTGAGTTCTGTAAGCTATGTGGGGCAAAAAATCAGTGCCCATTTCACACTCACCTGATCCCACAGTAAGTTTTCAGCCTTGTTAAGTCCCACAGACAGTTAATACAGCCACTTCATGAGTTTATTTACTGCCCCCCAAAAACTTCAGAATCTTGATATGAGAAAAAAATCTTTTCTACCATATTTCAGTGTCAGTTACTACAGCTTTACTTTATACTCAAGAGGAAAGTTAAAATTTGAACTTCAGCATAAATCACCATGGTACGGCTTTAAAGAAGTAAAAAGGTTTCAGCGCTTTTGATAAGAACATACAAGAAATCCTTACCTTGCTCTCACCAAGTTCAGAAATCCATTTTTTGACCAAGTTATTCAGTTTACAAAGAACCAGCAACCTGTAAAGAAAACTCACGTTAAATTTGTCCACAAAACTAAAAGATTAACAAATATTACAGTAGTGTTATACCTGTGATTCTGTTCTTCCTCATCTTCAAATACACCAGATGACTTCATTGCTTCAAGTAGCTTCTGAGTATGAATATGATCAATAGGCTTTGGAGGAGCCAAACTAATTGGAGAGGTAACTCCATAGGACCTGTGTGGCGGGTTCTGCGGCATGGAAGTACTGTGGGAGGAAAAAGCGTTGGAGACTCCACAGAAGAAGAAAAACAAGACAGAACACCAGATCTTGTTGGGTAATACCTTTCAGCTTATAGGGTTCTAAATCAGTTTCTGCTCTTTTACCCATCATTAATATCAATGAGAAAAGAAATACCCGCAATTAAGTTTAAGACACTCCTGTTCTAAACGCTGAGTCAAGTTATCAATTCCGAGAGTCAACCATTTAAAATATAAAAATTTGTGGGTATAAGGAAAGCCTGCACACCTGCACCCAAAGCAGTACAAGTTAGGCTCTGTTTATAACCTGGCTTAGCTAGCTCACCTCCCAGCTAGCCTGAGCAGGGCATTCAGCCCCCAGAACTTCAGTTGCCACAAGGCAGAATTGTCGCCCGCAAACCTCTGCCTGCCCTGCATGCTTAGATTCACTTGCAATCAGTAGCAGCACAGAACTAAAGCTGCAGGATTAACACAAATTTAAAAGCATTAACACTTTTTACCCCCTGATTTTCCTTTTTTAAGCTCTGTATAATCTTTAGTCTGAGAAAACTGAAAATGGAGAAGAAACTGCTTTGCATGGCCAGCTGAAACCAAGAGAAAGAAGGGTTTGGGACAATAGATAAGAACTCCACTTGGTACATCAAGATTTTCTACAGAAACATTAGTAGCAAGAGTGGGAGATGCATTAGTAAGTCTATACAGCTCAGCATGCTTATGACAGAGCCCATATCTGGACCCCAACATTAAAGAGATTAACCACAGCATTATTCAGCCTAGGTATTTTCTACTTCACACATTGATGCCTTAAAGTATCATCTGGGTTAGTCAACAGATTGCCAAAACATTAAGGTATCTGACCCATTTTGGCTGGAAGGGGAAGACCCACAGGACAATTTCAGCAGACAGTTTAAAGGAGCCATATAAACTGTCTTTTGGTTTTGTTTTTTTGTTTGTTTGCATTTAAGTTCCTAACTGCTGCCATGAAGGAGGATGGATAGATCTCAGCACAGCTTTATCTAACTGCAGTTGAAGTTTTTAGCTATCTAGAATTTCTGGCTTCCCCCCCACCCCTTTCTTTCCTCTCTCTTCTAGATGACCTCATTTTTCAAACAACATTTCTACCACTACAAAAAGCTGACAGGTTTTGTACTTTTCTTCTTACAACACTATTCTCCTAGGAGATACAAGGAGGAAAGCTTAAGCTTCCTCCACAGTTTGCTGTGCATTGCATCTAAGTAAGAACACATACAGCAGCTTACCAGTGCACAACCTGCCTCTCATTGTCCCTGTTCTTCCTTACAGAGACTAGGATTACAGACAAACATAGAGAACAACACCATTCAGACATACCAGCTACCGGTAACACCAAATTACTGTCACAAACAGCCAGCATTTTTCAGTCACTTGCACGCCCTGCTGGTTTAGAAGTAACCGGCCAGCGCCAGGCTGTGAGCGCAGCCCCAGCCCGAGGGAGCAGCGTGCCCTGAGAGCCTCGCACACAGCCACACCGAGCGCAGGGTCTCCAACACCTGAGGCTAACAACACCTGCGCGCTCCGCTAGGTTTTATTTCTCCCCTCCGTAAAACCCCGCAGAGCCTTTATCCCATGCCGCCCCCTATCTTCACACGGACGCGTTTCCCGGCGCTTTCGCAGAGCTCTCCCCGAAGGCTGACAGCCTGCCCGCCGCGCCAGCCCCTCGCACGACGCCTCAGGGGACGCGGCAGGGAAAACACCTCAGAGGAGCGGGGGAGAGGAGCAGCGAGCCCACAACGGCCGCCGCCGCCGCCGCCGCCTCCTCACCCACGCATCTCCCTCATGTCCGCTGCGCGTCCCTCAACCATCCGGTTGCCCTGGTCCCGCTCCCGTTTTAGAACGCTAGCCCACTTCCCGACAGCCCCCGCGGCGCCCGGCGGGAGGGGCGGGGCTTAGATCATGAGGGGCGGGGCTTGGCTCCGAAGGGGGCGGGGCTAGGCTCTGGAGGGGGGCGTGGCTTGCCGCAGGCCCCGCCCCGAGCCGGCTGAAGGGAGGAGGTGAGGCCCGGAGGCCTCGATGGCTGCCGGCTGAGCGGGAGGGAAGAGTGCGCAACAGCCGCCAGCGTCCTCGTCGGCTCGTCGCGAGGGTGTGGCGTGCGGCGTCAGCAGCAGCAGGCAGCTCCGCACGTGTCACCTCGGGCCGAAGCTGCCTGGAGCGAGCCGGGTGCGCCCGCAGCCAAAGCGGCCTGTGAGTGTTGCGCGCCGCGGTGTTTGCGCGGCGTTTCCCCACGCGCGTATTTGAGCTTGTAAAATGTTGAAGGTGAAAGAATGATGTTTCTGAGAGGTTAACTGGGCATTTTGGGAAAAGAAAGAACGAGGGGAAGAAAAAGAAGAGGCTTCCCCTGAGATCAGCAAACACGCAATTTCTGTGCTTTTCTGGGTTACCTGTAGTGCCTTGCTTGAAGTAAAACACGTGTCCTTCAAGATACTTTCAAGAGATGGAAACTTATATTTTGTCCTGAGCTAAGAGAATAAATGTTTGGGATTGGGACACAGAGGTAATTTTACCAGAAGTGCCTTGCGTACCCTTCCTGCTGTGAGATGGTAACTCCTGATTTATTTCTGTTCATACTTGTCAACATTTACGTGGCAGTACTTGGGGTAGCATTTCAAAGTCTCTGAACATCAGCTGCTTCTGCAAGAAGTTGCCTGGTAAAGCAAAACATATATGTATATATATATTTCCAAACAAATTTCTTAAGGGTTTTTTATTTTTTTTCTTTGTCTCTGGAACAGATCAGGACAGCACCTGTTTGTGCACTGCCTTCTGCTCTTTACTCTCAGGTTGGCAACATCGAATTCCTCTGAGGAAAACACCTGCCTTCATGTTTGTTGTTTGTTTGTTGTTTGTTTGTTTGTTTGTTTGTTTTCCCAGAGTTTAGAAGGCTGATGACTCAATCTTCTGGTTTCTGCTGCATGCCTTTAGCACTGCAGTGTTTGCCTACTGCTGGAAGGTTTTTAAGGGAGGAGTGATACCTTTCGTTAAACCACCTGCAACACTGGACAGGTCATCAAGCACTGCAGTTTTTGTTCAGGTAGAGCAGAGAAGCAGCAGTTCTAATGTTAAATACAAATGGGGACTAATCAAGCTTCACGTGAATGCTTACACCATGCATTCTGTTAAAAAGGAAAGGAGCTTGGTGAGAGAGAGAGGGCTGTTAACGATGGGTGAAAAGATTGTTGGTGGCTAGAGCTGGGATAAAGCAGCAGCATGCTGCTTGTGGCAAAGCGCGGCTGTGAGGTGCTGTAAGAGCAGAATGATTCTGTCATTTTGAGAGAGGTTATTTTAGTTTCTGTTATTAGCTTTAAAGTATACTTGTGAGTCTTTCTTGACGGACAGAACTGAGGACGTTGGTTGTAGTGTGAGTTATATTCTTTTACAGAAAACAAGAAAAATAGCGATTTATGTAAAATTCTTTTAAATATGTAACAATTGTTTTCCATCTACATGGCTTTTGCAGTGTCAAAGTGACACAATGGCTAAGATACATTTTATGTTGTGCAGAATTTGGGGATCTTTTTCCTCAAGACAGTGTTTTCCTCTGCTATGTGTCTTATAATGGCTTTAAATTTTTTATTTTTTGTTTTTCTTTGCATGTAATCTGGGCTATAGAAATGCTTGATAACCAGTTATTAGGTCGTTTTAGTGTGAGATTAATTCCTTTTTATTTTTTTTTTCCCCCCTCCTCTTTTTCTGTGTAGGTGAATATGAGTGATCCAGATGGTATATTGGAAAAGTGGTATCTATTTTCTTAGAATGATGTAGGGTGGATTTTTTTCTTGTTGATTTTTTTTTCCTTTTTTTTTTTTTTTTTTTCTTCTAATTGTTGGTTTTCTCTAGGAGAGAGAATGTTGTCTGTTGTGCAAATGAAGTTGTGTTTGAACATTCCTAGCCTGTGAGAAGTTGTTACTGACTTCATGGAGATGTGCCTTATGAATATAAACACAAAAGCTGTGTGTTTTTGTGTGCTCTAGTCTGTAGATTTTGTGCTGTATGTGTTAAGTCAGTGTTAGTGTGCTGTTCTAGAAACTACTTATGGGAAACTACGTGCTTGTTAGACTTGTTTAATAAACGTTTATGCCTGATGAAAAGGAGCTATGTGCTTGGTATAGGTCTTGCTGTTATAAGCAAGGTCAGCTATCTGGTCGTGTTGTAAGTCAGGTCAGCTGGCTGGTCCTGTAAGTCAGAAACACTGAAACGAGTGGAGGAGAGGGAATAGACTGTGAGGAGAGAGGAGGAGGAGGTGATTTTTCTTCGATACCCCCAAGTGAAATTCTGAACCTTACACAGATAAGACTCTTCCCACATCAACTCATAGCGTAGCTCCATAGTAACTTGGGCTGATCCAGATGGCTGTGATTTTTCTCCTCTTCTCCAAGCTGGTGCTAAGCCAGATCAGGTTTCTCACAGTTCAGAAAAGGACTAAGTTAATTGGACTGTCTTTGGTGCTCTCTGAGAATTGAATATTTTGAATATTATTGCCCTCTTGTTTCTGAAGTCACAGACACCTTTCTTTTACTCACTCCATTTGTAAAAACTCCTCTTTTTGTAAAGACACCTTGCTCTTTTCCACTCATAACTGTCTGAGAATGTGTGGGTACCTGCATGCTGCTGCTGGTGCAGGGGAGGATGCAGGACCACAGGCTGGGCTACAGAAGTGGGGATATGGGGTGACGCTGCTGTCCGAGGGACGGGTTCGTTACCCGTTGTGCCGTGAGCCAGGCTCACACACAGACGAGGTGCTGAGCTGTTGCAGAGCTGCACAAAGTGGGTGCTGGGTGGGCTCCCACCAAGCTGGCGCACACAGGGATTTTCCACAGTGCTTTTTGTGCACGTCCGTACCACTTGGCTGCTGTCACAATACAGCCTCCTCCAGCTCTGCAACTGGTGACCTGACGTGCACGCTGCACAATGTACTTTTGATACTGTGCATGCTCACTGAGGAGGGTCTCCAGAGCCTCACGGGACTGGGGTCTTCAAGGCAGTGGGTGTGATTTTTTTAGTATTATGATGAGGACAGCTCAGTGAAGGGTGGGGTTAGGCTCCCTTTCTGCTGACTGCTCTACTCACGCTGATGAAATGCATGTTTAGTTTACATAATTCCAGCATTTTTCTGTCTTTGAGAGCAAACTTAGTACCCAAATTGTGATTGAGAGTTCCTTTGCTTAAAACATTTCTGAGTTTCAAGGTCGTCCTAGCCTGAAGTACATATTTGCTGTATCTGAGGGTATCCATAGAAAACTTGTACAAGGATTAGTTCTTACCTGACTAACAACATCCCTACGTGTTCCTCTGCTTTCATTCTCCTTCCTCAACTCCATGTTTAGCAAAATGTGTACACCCAGGTGTGCGTATCTCGTGTACAAGCATATCTGTAAGTGCACAGATGAAGACAGCTACTTGGTGTTCCTGTACTAGGGAGGGAGCTGGGAAGTTTGTCTTCTGGGGGGCGGTACAGCAGGGCTACGCGTTAGTATCGCAGCGGTCGGTTATCGTTGGTGCTAGTGTCACAGGATGGAGTCTATCTTCTGGGTGCGTGATGGATTATACGCTCAGCTCTGCCTTTCAGCACACGTAGCATCTCAGCTGAGTTGTGTGTGTTTGCCTGGAGATGATTCTTCCACTAAATGAGATGTCTCTGAGGAGCTGATATCCATGAGGGAGAGTGCAGCTGGCGTCACGTGACCATGGCATCAAGCAGTGCGTCTGCGTGAGAGAGAGGGGTGCGATGCTGTGCTCCGTTTCCTTAGTCCTGAAGCTCTTTATCAGGTGAATTATGTGTTGCAACCAGTAAGAAGACATCTTTGTTCAGAAAGATTTTCATCTGTATGCCCTAGATTTTATTTGGCAAATTGCTTGGTGGTTTTTCATACGTTTTCGCACGTGTTGATGATTGAAGAAGACATGAGAGTTTAAACAGATATTTGGAGGAGCTTTAAGTGTATGCATTAAAACTTGTGCGCCAACAGCTGCCCCTGAACCTTTCTACTTCAGCACACAAAATCTGCCTGAACAGAGGAAATATTCTCAATTCCGTGAAGGATGTTTTAATATCACGTAATTTATCAGACAACTATTTTATTCAAACTTGGGGTTTTTCTTACAGATGAGAAAGATCTTACCTGTGTTATGTGCCGTATTTCACTAGAGAAAGATCTTTGTCAGCAGTAACTTGTATATATACATTTAGGTCCTGATGAATATCAGGAAAATAACTTGAAATTCAGTTCTGGAAAGCTGTGTCTTGTAACAAATGCTCTCAAGGTTTACCCATCTATTACACTATGTGGGAAGATGAATGGTAGGAGATAACAGCGAACAGTAGGAGGTAGGGTTGCTCAGGACAGATTTCAGACGAATGGATTTAGAACAGTGGTGGCTGAAGTTATTTTCTTTTTTTTTCTTTCATGAATTTCGACAACTCGAGGGATGTCATTCTATGAAAAACAGGTGTTTGGTAACCTAACAAGCTACACAGAAAAGCAAATGCATTAAGTGCTGCCAAAGCACTGAACTTTCCTTGGAGGGTGTGATTTGAGGGACTGTGTTATGGGGGATGCTGAATGTCTTTCTAGGCTGGTGTGCAGCTAGTGGCTATTGGCATTGCTGTCCCAGCAGCAACAGTTACAGTGGATTTTTCTAGCTTATTTGCAATCAATGTAATATGATTTCAGCCTGCCACTGTACATTAGCCCAGCAAAACAATACCTCTGCTTCGAGTTCCCAGGGAAGTCTTGAAGGACTTGTGCCTCCTCGTGTGAAATTAGTTACAGTTCTTCATCTCGTCAACAGCAACAAAGATTGTACGTAAGCTTGCAGTGGTTTGTAAGGCTCAGCGTTATTGGGAGATGGATGGGTCATTCCCTTGGTTCTCTTCAAATTGAAGCGAAGATTAATTATGGTGTTGCCAGCCTCTAAAACAGGTAGTTAATGGGAGCTAACTGTGAGCTCACCGAAGCAGCATTAATCTTGCTGCTCGCAGTGGAGCATGTCTTTGATCAGCTCATTCCCTCTCAGCAGGCCAAAAAATAGCCACAGGATACGAGTGCTTAGTTTACAATCATGTTAATTTTGCTTTAGGTTTGTCTTTAGCTGTTGGAGATTAATGAATCAAAATGGTGTTTAAATTTACAACTAGTTCTGTTCTAATCACTTGGCAGTGTTTCCAGCTATTTTCTACTTTGATTACCTGAGCCAATCATGTAGTGGACTCTGCTGTTCTGCCGTATGATCATGGGGTATGGCCTAAAATGTCCAGGAAGTAGCAGGGTGATGGCAGAGGGATTTAGGGATATTCTTTTCCTTTTCCAGCTATTTCCTATGGAGTCCATTTGTTATAATCATACCCAAACCCAAAGCCACAGTTCTGCTTTTCTACTCCATGTATTTTTGTCTGTTCTGCAATCTGCTCTGACCATAGAAGAGGAGCTTTCTTTGACTGCATCGGGTGCAGCGTCAGTGTGTTGGGGACATTTTGTTTTTATGGAGGAGCAAACAGGGCCTCTAATACCAGACAGCTCAATCTCAGTCGTGAAGGCTCTGCCTAGTGAGGTCTGTGTACACTAGCACTGGGGTAAGCAGCTGGCATATGGAGCCAGTCAGGCTTCTTGGATTTCTTGGGGTTTCATTGTGAGGGAGAAACTAAGGTGGCAAGTTTGACTGTTGGTGATTTGGAAGTGTCTACGTTTCGTATAGAAATCTTAGATGCATTGTTTTTGTAAAGATTTGATTTGAACTCTGGTGACCTTCAAAAGTGGTACGTAATTCTTTACCATTGCAGTTTGCCTTTTATGTGTTTCCTTTGAGGGGAGAAAAGCTGAGTGAGAAATGCATGTGTTTTGGAGGAAAGAAATACTTAAATTACGGTGGAAGAGCTCAATGTTAGCTAACACCCAGAAAAGGAAAAATTTTGTGGTAGATATTGGTAAAGAAAGACTCTGTGTCAGAATTAGTTGTCCAGAAGATACTGCCTAAATTTTCAGACTGTCCCACTGTTGTTTTTCCTTCTTTCCCTGCAAAATTAATACTTATTTTACAGGAGTGCAGGGGGGTGTAAATTCTTACTGTTTAAAAAGTGCTCTGATTTGCATGGACGATTCTATAGGTGAATGTGCTGTGTTACAAACAGCTTTACATAGAGAGCAGAAATATTTTCTTTCCTTTGGGTAGAGGAAAAGAACAAAACTGTTTAATCTTTGCATTGTTCTTCACTGTTGTTTTATTTTGGGGTGGGAGTGGGAACACAAGTCCTTGGACAGCTGATGGTGTGTGGCACTGGTATTTGTTCTAGTTCCTTTATAGCTCAAACGTGGCTCTTAGACTGCTTTTGGACGCTAAAGCCTGATGCTAATACCCTGACGCACTATGTTGAGGAGTCTTCTTTGTCATGGATTCATTAGTTTCATGCGGAGATCGTATATAATTGTGATTGCTTCTTGCAGGGAAACTTTGAAGAGAGGAACAGGTACTGATAATCACTGAAACACCTCAATTCTGTGTGAGAACTGGGAGAAATTTTCATATCTATTAACCCTGTAGTTAGACCTTGCTGAAGCTGATCTCCCTTACACCTTTTCACACGACAGCATTATGTCCAGCTTTGTGCAGAAGCTTAGCTTCTATCTTATTTAAAAAAAAAAAAAAAAAGTTACCTTGATTGCAAACATGAGCCCGTTAAAGGGAACGCTGAGCTGGCCAAGCTCCATGTAGCAGGTTTCCTATGCTTGCGGAGGCAAGGTGCCCTCTCTTAGCCTGACAAAGATGGCAGAGCTGTACGGAGGTACTTGTTCTAACAGACTTTTGATCAGGCCCATTGTTTGAAGGGAAAAAAAAAACAAAAATGTAAAACAATATGTAATTCTGCTTTAGTATAACACATCAGTGCGTTGTACCGATTCTCTTAATTACCCCCTCGTCAGCCACGTGGATAGACAGTGCATAAAATTGTGTCTGATCTTTGGGTGGGATTGCGCTCCTGCAGAAACCTGCTGCCTCATGAGGTTTATGAAGGAAAATACTTTTTTTTTTTTTTTTTTTCACAGCATCTTTTCTCACTGAATGTGTGTTCCCACATTCCTTGCACTGAAATGTGAGAGGCAAAAGGTAAAGACAAATGTTTTTCTCTGTGTGCTTGCTTCCATTCTAAGCATCCCATTTTATGTTGTCATGTTTCCTGAGTAATTATGAGGAGGTGACTCACAACAGTTCACTGCATTACAGATGGATAAGAGGGTGATATCTGTGAAAAATTTCGTGTGACATAAGTACTATTTTGGCTTTTCCACCGTACTTACCTCTCCAAATTTAGAGCAAAAAGTACCTAAAGTTCACCAAAGCCTCCTGCCATGTTCTTCTGAAGTAAAGAATATAGTAGGCAGTAGCTGGAGAAGAGCTGGAAAAGAAGCGACTGCAGACGTAGCCAGAGCTCTCTTCTAGAAGGATTTGTGTGTCTGGCACCTTTACCCAGCCCGGTGCATTTGTTAATGGGAACTTGTTTTTGTATTTGATAAAGCATGGGGAACATTTGTGTTTGAACAAACTTCTAATCAGGGAATTGACGAGGTGCGCAAGGTGAGCGTGGAAGTAACACTGACTTCCCCACAAACAAGGCTTCTCACCTGAACGCTAACCAGAAAGGAAGATGAAGCAAAGGAGTGAGAAGTAATGGGGTGAGAACCTTGGAAAAGACGAGAGGAGGATTAGGGAGCAGAATTATTACAGTTGTGGTTGGTCTGTTGTTTGTTTAGCACTAATTGTTTATGTTTGTACATGTGGATATACATATCCAATCACTTCTGCCTTGATGGCTGGCAAACAAACAGCACAGTCAACATCACACAAATTCCAAAGTGCTTTCAGTTTTGTTTAAAATTTTCGAACACCTCTGTTAAGTATTCTCTCAGCTCTAGGTAAAATGAGTCGGAATGGAAGGCAATAATAACAGGGGCTGAACAGCAGAAAAGACAAGAGTGGGAATGACCCTGACAGCCGCTGGGGAATAAGGGCTGCCTTCAGGAGCAGTGCCTGGGATGGGAGATGCAGTGGGTGAGCAATGCTGAAACACGTTGAGCTTCTGCAGACAGACCTTGTTCTCAGGTGCGTGTTTAATTTCTGCTAAAATACAAAGGGGCTTCAGGTCCCCTGACTGCATACCTCATTCTTGTCTGCAAGGTTTTTTATGTTGTAAGAAAAGAAGAAAATGGCAATACTGCAAATATTCCCACAGTCACTTGGAATTCACTAATTCTTACTTTGTCTGGTAGTTGCATTTGTCTTTATTGTACTTTCGTTTGCCTGATCCCTCCTGAGTAATGTCTCTTTGGTCTTTCTGCTAACAATTCCATTTTAGTCCGATAGACTCCATCTGCTCACTGTTTGCAACAGTGTAATAGAAATATGGTTCACAGGGAAGATTCCGGTGAAGATTTCGGATGGATTGTGTTACTGTGTTTTGACATTATTTGAAATTGATTCAGTAGGAATGTTCTAGATAAGTTTTCCATCTCTGAAGAACTCTTCCTGAGGAGCTCCTGTTTAACTGGTAACTAGATGCGATGGCCCTTTCTGAGGTGGCTCAGCTCATTCTTCAACGATAAGCCCCTACTGTTCTTTGCTATTTTGTACAAGAACTTCCCTTTTCCTTACAAGAACTTTAGTACAATAATTTATTCCAGGTATATGGGAAATAATACTAATTTGTGCAAGACTTTTAAATTATACTCTCATCTGCCAAGCTTTGGTATAGTTGTACTGTACTGTAAAGAAACAAACTACCTTGCTACTGTGAGGACTAGCCTCGATACAGCGTCCGCAGGATGGAACAGAACTCAGCAAGGCTGCTGAGTTCTGCTTTGGGTTTTATTTTAATGTCCACAGTTTCTTCAAGAAAATAACAGGAAGTATTTTTTTATTTTTTTGAGGCATAACGTGACTAGAGTTCGTGTGGTATGTGTTCTCCACCCCTGGTTAGTCATGGCTGCGGGAAGAACCTACTTGCCAAATATCTGATTCATAATTATGCTGTGAAAACTTTGTTATCATGTAATAGTATGAGGTGGAATGTAAACTCTAAGTGAAGATCTCTTCTAGAGGCTGGGTCTAAAGTGACAAAAATAGACACAGATCATAAACTCTTAACTGGTAGCTCAGCAACGTGGTGTTTATTTTTACTCGTGTATAAATCTCCATTCTCCACTAAGCAAGAGACTAACTGGTAAACAAACACCTCTTTCCTTAGGCTGTGACTTGACAGACTGGTATTACTTAACGGCATGTAGGCTTCTCCAGTTCCTACTCAGTGAAGCATGCAAGAAGATAAAAGTATTAATTAGCTTCAGCTACTTAAACTGAGAATAACTAGGTTTTCATTTTGCTAGTTTCATACTGTACTGTTATCAGAAGCTTCCAAGAGTGCCTGCCATTGTATGAAGTATGGAACTTGAAAAAGATCAGAAAAGCAGCCTCTGCTGTTCAGTCCTTGCCACCAGCACTGCAGCTTTCTGAAAGGTGTACAGTGGCCTTTCTGTCTAGTGAATATTTCTTGGCTGGCAAAAAGATAAGCCTTCATTTTCCTGGGAGAGTACAGACTGTAGAAAATATTGGTTGCAGAGTCACTAGTGGAATCCCTTCAATGCTGGCTAGAAGATCTTGGCAATTTAAAAAATAATGATAAGGAGAATCTAATTTCAGTGAAGCAGGGTTCATTCTTGATAAAGGTATTTCTAGAAACTAGTTCATTGTAACTGTAGAAATACCTAAATTTTCTAATCTTTCATGCAGAATGAGAACAGACTTTTCTGAGTTCTCAGTAAATCCCAGAGCTGATAGCGAATGCTAAACACATTGCATATAGAAGGAAAGAGGCTCTTTGGAACTTGCTTCCCGTAAAACATTCTCTGAATCAGAGTAATATCCTCACTGAGCTGCTTAATAATGAAGACGGTGGTCAGAGGAGTGTAGCAGTGAATGTCCTTGGAGGTATGGGGATGTGGGATAAATTAATTTTCTGAATTTTCTGAATCTTTCATCTCATAATCTTCTTTGATCACAGCCCTCCTTTAGGAAATGAGAAGCAAAACCAAGTATACTTAATAATAGTGTTTGCAAAAGAAGAAAATGATTTGTTAACACTCAAAAGAGATGGAAACAATATGGGCTGACTGTATAGGCCACTGAAAATCTGGATAATGCAAGGAGGATGAAGGGTTACTGAAGTATCTTTGACAGTAAAGATAGCGTGTCGTGTGAAAGTCATTGAGAAAGTGGGCACTCTGCTTAAATTTGAGCAGGGAGCAGGCTGAAACGGTACAACTTGAACCTGAGCTAGTTCTTCACATTCTGAAAACTGGTCACTTGTTTAGGTTTTGTCAAGCACAAGGAAAAACAATAACTGGGATAATGAGAGAGACTTGCTTCCAGATGCTTTTGGTTTTTGAGGTAAAAGAATCTTTGCTTGTTTGGAACAGTCCCTCATGTAGGTAACAGATTGTAATGTGTTCTCAAATTTTTTTGAACCTAAGTTTCTTCATGAACACAATTAAGAAAAAAAATATCAGTGAGCTAAACCATATCACTCTAAAGTAAATCACTAATGATAAAGCACAAAAAGAAGATACTCCCAGTTATTCAGTGCCATACCATTATGGAACACTTAGTCTCCTGTTTTTCCTGTTGCTAATTTTCTAGATCTCTTCATTTAAAAAGGGTTAACCAGATTCTCAGCTGGTGAAAATCTGCAATGTAATCAAAGTTGCATGGTTTAATTGGAGCCATCTCAAGTACCTCTAGCACTGAAGAGTGTAATTTTTAAATTGGCAAGGCCTCTGCCACTACTGAGTGCCACTTAATGCAGTGCATGGAAACTTAGTTTGCTAGCAGCATTACTCAGAAGGATGATTTGGATGATTTTTTTTTTCTCCTCTTTTCATGGAAGAGGGGAGAATATAATGTAGTCTCTTAAACTCTCTCAAGTTGCTGCACAGGTAGTTAAGCACACAATGTCTTCTTTACCTAACACAGTTCAGTTTCAATAGGAGATATGCGGCTAAATACCCACCCAGCTCTTTGAAAATACAGTAGCTGAACTGCCACAGGCTGTAGTGACCCTGACAGTGCTCTAAAACCAGTGTTGTTAGAAGAAACTGTCCTTTCCCTGGGAAACTACCCTCAAGGACAAAGGAGCAGACCAGAGCTGGCAGGTCTTTAAGGGAGCTTTCTCTAGTGCCCAAGAACTCTCCATCCCCAGGTGTGGGAAGTCAGGAAGGGAAGGCAGGAGACCGGCATGGCTGCACCGTGACCTGCTGATCACACTGGAGAGCAAGAAGAAAATGCACAGGCAGTGGAGGCAGGGCCAGGTATCCTGGGAGGAATATAGGGATGCTGCCAGGCTGTGTAGGGAAGGGGTCATGAAGGCCAAGGCCCAGCTGGAACTGGACTTGGTGAGGGGTGCAAAAAAAAGCAAGAAAGGCTTCTACAGGTATATCAACTGGAAAAGGGAAGTCCAAGAAGGCGTTCCCCTCCTAGTGAGCAATACAGGCAGGCTGGTGACAACAGACAAGGAGAAGGCTGAGGTGGTCAACAACTTTTTGCCTCAGCCTTCAACAACTGCTCTTCATGCATCCCTTGAATGGATGGGTTGAAAGGTGGGGACTGGGGAAGCAATGTCCCTCCCACTGTAAGCGAGGAACAGGTTCATGACTACCTGAAGAACCTGAACATCCATCAATCTGTGGGTCCTGATGAGATGCATCCCAGAGTCCTGAGGGGATTGGCTGATGCAGTCGCCAAGCCACTCCCTGTGATATATCAGAACTCACAGCAGTCTGGTGAAGTCCCTGGTGACTGGAAGGAGGGCAATGTTGCACCCATTTTCTGGAAGGGTAGAAAGGATGCGCCAGGGATCTACCGACCTGTCAGCCTCACCTCTGTGCCGGGGAAGATCGTGGAACAGATCCTCCTGGAAGCTGTGCTGAGGCACATGGAAGACAGGGAGGGGATGTGAGACAGCCAGCACGGCTTCACCAAGGGCAGGTCGTGACCAACCTAGTGGCCTTCTACAGTGGCATAACTGCATCGGTGGACAAGGGAAGAGCCGCTGATGTCGTCTATCTGGACTTCAGTAAGGGCTTTGGCATGGTCCCCCATCACATCCTTCTGTCTAAACTGGAAAGACGTGGATTTGATGGGTGGCCTCTTCGATGGATGAGGAACTGTTGCTAGATCGCACCCAGGGAGCAGTGGTCAATGGCTCCATGTCGGGATGGAGATCAGTGACAAGTGGTGTCCCTCAGGGGTCTGTTCTGGGACCGATGCTCTTCAATATCTTTGTTAATGACACCGACAGCGGGATCAAGTGCACCCTCAGCAAGTTTTCAGATGACACCAAGCTGTGTGTCGGGGTCAAATATACCTGAGGGACGGGATGCCATCCAGAGAGACCTGGACAGGCTGGAGCAGTGGGCCCAGGAGAACCTCATGAGCTTCAACAAAGCGAAACACAAGGTCCTGCACCTGAGTTGTAGCAACCCCCACTATGAACACAAACTGGGGGATGAAAGGATTGAGCAGAGCCCTGCCAAAAGGGACTTGGGGGTGCTGGTGGATGACAAGCTGGACGTGAGCCAGCAGTGTGCCCTCGCAGCCCAGAGGGCCAACCGCATCCTGGGCTGCATCCAAAGCAGCGTGGCCAGCAGGGCGAGGGAGGTGATCCTGCCCCTCTGCTCTGCTTCTGTGGCCCCCTCTGATTTCTCACTCCTGCCTGCCCCTTTCCTCCACTGGATACAGGCACTTGCAGTGCAGGTGTACAGTGATATGCAGAGTTTTTTAAACTTTCTTAGGTGGCCATGTTTAAAAATTAAATAATAATTAAAAAAACTCCCAGGTTGGACCTGAAATCTTTCCTCAACTTGTGAATTCAGCTGTGTCATGCTGCTTACTTAACATTTGTGGTTTTTAGCTTAATAAGGTACTTTATGCTTGTCATAATGGTTGTGTGTTGTTAATTAAACACCAATGCAATTAAGTACCATCAGCACCTTTGACCCTCAGAGAAGGAGGCTACAATTTCAGGTAGCAGTGCTTAGCTGTTATTGTGTTGGGTAACTTCTTCTTCACGACTCTCGAGAAGACTGTACTCATCTCCAGTTTCCAGGATGGCCCAGCTGCAGGGACTTGTCTCTTGGCTGAGCTAGAGAAACATAATCCATGAGCGTGGACTAGGATTGACAGCCGTGCACCCAGTCAGCAGGCCGTGCTAATTCCTAGTTTGAATGTGAGGGGCTGACGCTGGCATTGTTCTCTGGGTGGCTCACTCAGTGGATCTCCCTAAGCCTGTTGGTCACTTTGGCAGCCCCTGAGGGCCCCTGCAGGGCTGTCCTGCCACTTGTTCCGCTGCTTGTCCTGCTGTGATGTGGGCAAGGTTAACCAGGGCTGGTATCTGACCAGTGCCTCCTAATGTGTTAGTTGTACCTCTCCCTTCCTCTCTATCTTCTTCAGAAATACTTGACTTGATACATTCTTCGACTTCATTTGAATTTTTTTTCCCTTTTTTTCTCCAGGCTGAGTTAATCACCCTCTTATAAGAGCTGGAAAATACATAAGGAAGTTTGTAATCTTTGGTTTTCTTCTTCCTCTGAGTCACCTTCTGCAAGGTGATGTTGCTTGGCGGTGTCTGTCTTTCAGCTAGAGAGCTCACAAAGACTAGCTTTGCAACATGGGATTTTAATTTGCTTAAGATAAGTGTTGACTTTTTTCAGAATGCTGGAGAACTTAAGGCATGTTTCAGGTTTCACAGCAGGGAAACCTGAAGCAATAGTACGTGCATGCAGTCTCTGCTTTCCATTGGCAAAAGCCTCGGTTTGGGTGAGGATGTAGAAAAAAACCACTTTTCTTGTTGTTGTTGTTGTTGTTGTTGTTTGTTTTTTATTAGAACTTTTGCATCTGGAGTAAGAGGAGTAGAAGGGTCTATTTCTATTTGACCTTAATGTCATGTTTTGGCCAGCATCTGAACAGTTACATGGTTGCAGGTGGTCTGGATTTGCTGTACCTTCAGGTGTGAAAGTGAGCTTGCACGGATTAACCTGAGCAGACACATGCATCTCTTTCCATCAATGTGCAAGACTGATTTTTACAAAGCCTAAAGCTTGTGTGAAACTCTCCTATGACAGGTGCTCTTCTCTCCAAGTGTGCAGCTCTTCCTGGTGAAAAAAAAAAAAAAAGTCTCTACATGGCCTTTTAAAAAGAATAATAAACAGGATGAAGTCTTTGTTAGCTGGAGAACTAAACATAATACTTGCCATTCAGAGCGTTGATTTTTTTCTTGGGGAAAATATAACCTACTACTCCCTCTTCTGGCCTCATAGGGGAAATGGATGGAATTGTCAAAAGGGGGCATTCTTGCTTTTTCAGGCTCGTGGAAAATAAGTCATAAAATAGTGTTACAGTTAGACTTGTCAATTAGGTAGAACAGAAATTGCTTGAGATGGCAAAGTCTCTAGCCAGAGCAAATATAACAGATGGAATGTTATATCTCAGAAGTGATTTGCAGGTTAATTAAATCTCTGCTTTTGTGGACAGAGGTTTTATCTATCTGATCAAAGGTTTACCCAAAGCTTCTATTAATTAATGAAAATGTCCACTGCACAGTTGAACGCTCTGTATAGATATATTTAAATAATAAAAATGCGCTCAGCTGCCAGTTAATTCTGACATAGGGCAATTGCCAGTATATCCATGAAAATGTGACAAAGTCCTGCCAGCCTGGCAAAAGGATTTGCTAACAATGATTTTGCAGCTTGATGTGGCTTATACAGAGTTGCCTAGCTGTAGCTGCAAACAGCTTATCAGAAGGAAAAAAATATCTCTTGGAAGGACAAATCATTATGTATAGCCAACACAGGTGTGCCTCTGGAAAACTGAGAAATAACAGATGCCATGGGAGATTCTTTTTCACTGCAACTAGCAAATACAGGTCAGACTAAACAAACAGAGGAGGATGTTGGTTTAAGCTTCTATGTTAAGAGATGTCAACAAAGATGCTCACTTCTGAGTTTGCCTGAGTACTTACGGATTAAACCTGTTAAGAAGCAGATTCAAACAGGTGCTGATAAAACCTGTATATAACCTAATTTTAGTCTGTTTCTTACCGGTATTTGTAATAGTTATGCTGCAGTGAAGAAAATGCTTTTTATGGTCCATATGATTAGTTAGTCGTCTTACAAATATGATAATTAATGCTTCACCATTAATATTATAGGTCAGCTATGGGAAAGCAAACATGAACAGAACTTTCTAAAGAAACAAAATAAATCTGAAATTATATAGTTTTTTCTTGTATAAAGACACAGTTCTTTCTCTTTGTAATTCAGTTTGTATAGCTAATGTGCATAAGAATAATTTCTGTCTGCCCTAAGGTTACAGGGTAATTTAGATGCGACGTTCTAAAAAGACCTTGTTTTATTCAACCAAGATTCTCATTTAAGTGTAGTGCAATTTAGGTTTGGGTTAAAGCTGTTTTGTGAGCTACAAGATATACTCAGAAGACAACTAGCACAGCAAATAGATTTAGCAGTTAGATCTCTAGAAGCATGTGGCTTTAGAACAACCGTAGAGATGACCCTAAAATATTAAGTTTTAAAACAAACAAAGAACCTCAGTGATCTTTCTCCACTACCAATCACCTCCTGTAGTCCTTTCTACTTAAGGAAAGTGGGCTCAGGATGTTACCAGATACTATTTACTCAGCAAGTCCGTAAGTAATCATTAAGCTGCAGAAGACTGGAAAGTCTTGACCATGAGAAAATTCAATGCAACAGAACAAAAGCATCGGTCTGAAGCCCTTGTTTCTGAGCTCCTCGTGTCTGCTTAGCCAGTGTGGGAGGCTAATTTGGAGTTATATATCTGCATTAGATACTCACGCTTCTTATGCTTCATATTGCTAGTGTAGATATACCCTTGTAGAGATGAGTCCTGGGTACTTTAAAAAGATCAAGTTCAAATGGTAAAGAGAAACGGAAAGAAAAGCTGAAAATGTCACAAAGAAAACGGCTAAAAAATGGGTTAAAAAGATACTCTGGGCAGAAAGCACAAGGGCAACATGGCCAGTCCTCTCTTGTGGTTTAGTGAATGAACGTAGGGTTGTTGACTGTTGGGGGGCGTGAGGAGAAGAATACTCTCCCATTTCATGGCTGTTTCGGACTTTGCACCAGATGGTGCTCCTTAGCAGGAGCAGGAAACAGGTTGCCATTTTGGTTTGGGTCAGATGATGCCCAGAGGTGTGCTTTAGGCATGGCTTTACTCCACGGCAAATCAGGAGGTCTCAGAAGATAAATGATAGTTTATTACTACAGCCCTTAATTAGCAGTTTTTGGAAAACAAAATGCTGTAGTTGAAATGTTGTGTTTAGAAAGTTGATCGGTACACTTGGACAAGTAGGAAGGAATAAGATACCTAGCCCTTAAAAGTGTAAATCATCTCCACACCATGAAATAGAAATCCTGTAATGGATTACTTGTAGGCTACCCCAAAATTATGTTTGTACAAGAGAAACGAAAGCATCCTCAAACAGAAGACTTCCTGTTGCACAATGAGTTTTAGTTCCCAGCCCTCTTCCTTAACACTGTAACTTACGCATCAACTTTGTTATTTAACACATGACTAGTTTGGGATTTTATGCTGCAAGGTGCTGAGCACTCTTGCCTTGCTGCTGCAGCGCACCGAAGGATGCATTTAAACAAGTAAGTAGGCTCCAGTGGAGTGACTTCTGTACCTGACAGACAAGGCATGTGACCTGGCCCTTGGACGAGTCAGGCTCCATGTGACTCTGCTGCTGAGGAACTCAGTGCCCAGAGGTGAGCCTTGCTGAAGTCTCAAGTTTGTCCTTGAGGTTAACCAAGAATGCTTTATCTATGGCATCATATCTCACTGCAGTTTCACAAACCGTAGTACGCTTTTCCCAAAGCTCCTTCACATCTCTTTGTGCTCTGGTTTTAACAGCTTTCCTCTGTCACCAGAAACCAGTGAAGCTTTTGGCTGGTCTTGGAACAGTTCACTTATTGCTGAGGATTCTGCTCTGAAAGTGATAGCAAGTTGGAAACAGTACAGCTGTGTCTGTAATTGTTTTATTGAGCATCTCTGAGATGATTTTGACTGATTGTTTGCTGTTGACTTTAAATTCCTGAGTACATAGCCTACATGTGGATGTGCTGTGGCCCAGCGAGGTGTGCAGTTCAGTTATTTTAACTTCAGATACAGAGAAAGCAGGAGACTTGCACATCGTGTTTGTATAGATTCTCCTTGTTCTTTACATTGCCTGACGGCCAGACCTGATTCCAAAACATGAAGGAGGAGGGAAGGGTCTTGCTGTGGTTGTAGAGGGGTATTGATCACGCTATACCCTCAGAGGGTAAAGGCCCATACAAACAGCTAGGAATAATCGTTTGCAGGACAGCATAGAGTACGCTCTATATCCTTGAGCTCTGCTATCAATGATAAGTTGAAGCAACCAAAGCTATTTTGATAAGACCTTAATTACACTGCAAATGATCTGTTGATAAGGAAACTGACTGAAAAACATCTAAAACCTCTGCTTGTTCATAGCAGTAGGAAGAACATAGCAGCAACCAAATGTTGGAGGAATACAGAGCTCCGACTCCTGAGGGGAGCAAATTTGGGCTGAGAAGGAATAAGCTGTTTTAAGGAAGTTAAGGATATGCTGTTACACCAGCCTGACTGAGTAAAGTGCTGCACCAAACTTGCCCGGCTCGTGTTTAACCAAACGGATTTGTGAGAACTCGGATTTTCGTGTTACTGGTCCTTTAGTTAGCTTTAGGATGAAGCTGTCAGGATGACAGGTGTTTATGTCAACACAGTGCTCTGGCTAATCCAGGTGAGGGACACAATTAGAATTCCTTCAATAATATTAATGAATTCTGTTTCTCCAATGTTGGAGTGCTGCATATCCAGTTCTCTAACATCTTCCTGTTTTAGCTTTGGCCAGCAGTGGTCTGTTTTAAGCTCTTTTCAGGTCAGGTCTGTGCTGATCTGACACTCCAGTGTTAACGTGAGCGAAAATTTCCTGGTCACACATCTGTGTGTCTTACTGGTAGGAGCAAAACTGCAACGGATTGACGGCATTTGGGAAATTGCAGGCCATTGCTGGAACACTTGGCTTTGGCTTCAGGTATTAGTGCCAATATTGCATTGCATAAGAAATGAAGCTGGGAGGTGCTTTTAGAGTTGTAGAGGAGTGGGTGGCAAGGAAAGATACAACAGAGCAAATGATAAATAATGTGTTAGTCTCTGAAAGGAGAGGTGTCTTCTTACCCCCGACACTTAGACTGTCAAAAAGATGTTTTACTGGTTTGACTTTGTGTCGAAGAACAAGCAACAGTCACTTACTAAGTGGTTTTACAGGGAATCTCACCAATGTTACAATAAACTGAGCTCAAAGATAACGTATCTTTTATGCTTTTATGCTTTTTGGATGATAACTGTGAAAAATTATCTAGTGAAGGTTAGCAAACTGTACCTGTGCCCATTTTCTCATGTCCCCTGAGCGATAAAGTTTACAATCTTGGATCATGATACGTTGTCAAATAACAGGCTTGCCTGTCTGGCCAACAAAAAGTAATTGAGGAGTGTTATGGTTTCACAGTCCTTGTCTCACCCAATCTGTTCTTTTTCAGCTGTTAGACCTGAACAAAATAGGTCAATTCTGACAGAACAAGGTTGGCTCTAATACTCCTTCAGTTTTTGACTCCTTCTGGGTATATGTGCCTTCTGCCTAAAGGCAGCATAAAAAGCACACTAAAAGCACACTTACGTAGCCCAAGTTAGGAATTTTAGTTTTATACTACAATGTTGTTTTGGTTCTAAACATCTGTATCTTGAATCCCAGATCTGCATAAATTTAAGCAAGCAATTTGATGGGATCCTGTAAGTGGAGAATTAAGAAATCTGTGCCAGCTGGAACTACTTAATAGTGGAAGCTTTGCTGACCATAGGTCAGCTATCCACAAGCCTTTTATTTTTGTAGGTATGGGGCCAAGATATGGAGAAGCGAAACTGCCTCTCTTGTTTTTCTCAGTTTTTGCTCCTTCACTTCAGCAGTGGCTTCATCTTGTCCTGAATTCATGGTACGTTGGAGAGGAAAAGGGAAACAAACAACCACCCCTCAAAAACACCCAACCCCAAANAAAAACCCCCACCCCCAAAAAAATGTTTTTTTTTTTTTTTTTTTTTTTTAATATCTGTGCACATAAATCCTTGTGGCTGCATTTCCCTGAAGCTGCTCAATACCTGCTGACTCTGTGACTATCTTGGTGATTTTTAGACAGCTTTGTCCTCGGATACCTTCATTCTTATGAAGTGTCTCATCTCGCCACTTTGAATCTGTACGAGTCTAATAATAATAAAGGTGTAGGAAGGTACAGGCTCTAAGGCAGGATACTTCACATCCCTTACTTTTCCAGGCAAGCTATCTCTAGGAAGAGGAAACAATGAAGAAAAAAGGCTTCTTTGGCTACAGAAGACTTCCTCAAACCCCTGTAGGGGAAGAGATTAAACAGTGGCAGCAAACACAAAAGATAAGCGTTACTTTGAACAGGCTTTGTATGTGGCACTGTGCTAAGTAGTACAGTGTGCAGGATGCTCCTTTTTGAATTATACCCTTGCCTTAGGGTTTAGGGCTTGTCTCAGGACTGCAGGCAAGGGGTGAGAGGTGAGACTTCTCACTCAGTAACTGCTGCTTCTCTGTGCATTAGGGTATTCTCATGGACCTGAGAAGTCTGTTCTTCAGGAAGCCTACCTCAGTGTCCTTCCTTCCATATTCCCCAGCGGGGCTGGGCGGGCATTTTGGCTCTCTTTCAAGGGCCTTCTTCAGCCCTTTTTCACTTTTTACAAGGTACAGAAACCACCATTAGGAAACTGTGATGTTATGCTGGTGGCCAAAGGAAAGCTAATTGTTCAGAACTTTTTGTGAAAAGATGAAATTTCTCCGCTTTTCGCTTAAGTTTGGTTTCCACTGATGGATTTCTGAGAAATCGTGTATGGTTGTTTGTTTGTTTGTTTGCTTTTACTAGAAAAAATATATTTAGGCAGTGTTCTAGATGGCTTTGTTTCTTTGCTGAGTGGAAAACAAAATGTGACATTAATCAAACGTACCAGCGAGGAAGACACTGGACAGCCTGTGCTTAGATACCTGTGTGGTAGCTGCCTGTTTCGGGCAAACAGTTTGGTAAATAGGCTTCACTGTAGCCTGACGGCACAGACACTGAGCCTCCTCTGCTTCAGTAAGATATTTCGTGATCAAATGCAAAGGGAAAAATGCTTTGACTTGAAGTATTGGGTGAGCTGGAAGACTCTAAAGTGAATATGTGTTTTTCAGGTAAGGCATAGTGTAACTGTGGTAGCACAGCTGAGATGAGACTGGTATTCAATGTGCATAAAACAGGAGAAAAGGAGTTAAATGAGCTGGAAATGTTAGGAATGATGGAGCTAGTGTGGGAGTCAAATGCGTCTCCTTTGCATGAAGTGCCCAAACTCCTTGGTACGGATGCAGTGTAAATATGCTAACGGCAAATGAAGCAATTATAATACTGGAGAAATTATGAACCAAGATTCCAAAGTAAATGAAGTGCTTAAATATGTGCAATAAATGAAAATATTGTCATATTAACAATGGTCTTCAGCAAAGCACATACTGGGATGAAGCAGCTTTGTGAAACAAAGACGCATAATGGGGAGATCTGAAATTTGAACATTGTACCTTAATATCTTAGTGTGAAATAAAATGAAAGGTTTTTGGAAAATAAATATTTATTGTGTTAGGAAAAGACAGTTTTTCTGTTTATGTTTGATTTTAGGAAAAGGTTTTAAAAGCATAATTAGGTCCATTTTTTTCCCCAGCCTTCAGTTATCATGGTTTTGTGACGGGAAAACAAAACAAAACAAAACAAAACAGTACACAAAAATAAACAACGATTGGAAGCAATTTTGAGGGATTGCTAGCATTTTGTTTTGCCCTGAGGCAGGATCAGCTTTACCTGTGCTACTTGAGACAGAAGTTTGACTGACTTCCCTTTGAAATCCATTATGATACAGTCTCTCTTCCGGTGTTCATCTGCTCACATGCTTGACTGTTCCTGATGTGTAGGAGTCTAAGGCCATTATTTCTTGTCTTTTCTGTGTTGAATAATCTTTGCAGCAGCCCTGCACATACTGGAAGGCTGTTACAGTGTCCCCTCAGATGGGCTTTTTTTCACAGTGCACCTTTGCTAGAGGCAATCAGGTATAGCACAACTGTAAAACAAAATGTGGGGACGGCAGAGGTGGTACCCAGAGCTGAACCCAAATGCCAGCACAGAAACACCCACCCTGTTTGCTTCTCATATCTTCTCCTGATGCAAGAGGTTTCCATCTGAAATATTCCCTTGCAGGGCAGGAATAATTTTTCAGCTTTGCATCACTGTTCCTAACGTTAAAGGGTTCAACTTCCTCAGCATTTTCTCCCCCTCAAATTTTGTAGCAGGTGGCTTTTTGCTGTGGTCTGTATTGGCCAGCATAAAATCCTGTGTGTATTTCATTTCCGTGTTATTGAAAGGAGGGACTAGGTAACTTGTTTCATGAACTACTCTGTCAAATAGCCTGAGAGACACCTAGCCTCCCATAAGACTTCGCACATTTGAATCTCATCTATCAAAGGGAAGTCTGATATTTTCTAGGATGCCACAATTTGTGGAAATGAATGAGCTTAATTAAGCTCATGGGAAGCTCTCAGAAATGGCTAGAGATAGATATCAAATGGGGTCAACACACTGTCATGAGACTTTTGGCTTGTTACTGGATGTTCTCATCCCTTTGGGATGGCCTAGAGGGCAAGGACTTCTGAGAAGATTGGGGTCGGCCATGATTAAAGCTATATTTAGAAACTTTTTTAATTGCATAGACTTCAGGCACATTAGAGCTGGCTGATTCTTTTTTTTTTTTTTTTTTTTTTTTTTTTT
>VXAV01000051.1:31423-54640 GCA_013399715.1 Alectura lathami
TTTTTTTTTTGATGGAACAGTTTTCAGTTAGAAAATGTAGTTTAGTGGAAATCAGATTGTTTCATGGGACTGTGGCAATCTGACTACAGCTTTTGACAGGAGGATGAGAAAATTAACTCAATTTTTCAGTGTTTTAGTAATATGAGTGTCGTTTGGACAACGTATACTGAACTGTTTGACGTGTGTCTTGTTGAAACTCAAAACAGAATGAAAGTAATCATCCCAATCTACCAAGATAGGAGTTTCAGGATGTAATATTAAATATCATGTAGATTAAACAATTTGACAGCAATAAATGGAACACTTGGATAGCCAAAACCTTTTTCCCCAACCTGTAACTTTTGGGGGATATTATTATTATTATTATTATTACTATTATTGTTATTATTTTATTTCAAGTTTGAACAAAATTGAAATGAGCTTGAAGGACACTTAACCTTGGCAGGATAAAGAANTTAAAATGAGCTTGAAGGACAGAATGAAGAATGAATCCTGATATAAATCAAGCCTATGAGTAAGAAAAGGTATGGTCCAGTCCAGTGACTCTGGAAGGAGAGCCATGGGGCTGGATTTTGCTACAGGCAATGTAGAACCATTGGAAAGGACTGAACACAGGAAGTGACCATCTTGGAAGTCAAAAAGGTCTCAAAAAAGACAGCGTAGAGCAAGGGGGTTGGATGAAATTATTTGGAAATTCAACTTCAGGGAGAACCTGGCCTGTGGTTTGTGTTGGATGGCTGGAAATCAGGAGCAGATACTGAGACATGAGGAAGTAAACATTGGCAAAAGCGATATAATGGATCTGGATGTACTCCAACTTTTTTTTTTTAATGTGGATAAATCCTATCAATAAATTCTTCTTCAGTAAAAACATCCTTGAAGGGCAGTGAGATGCAGACAGGCTTCTCCAAAGTATGAAAAACAAATTACAGAGGAACAGGGTGGTGGCAGCATCTAAAGAAAAGAGAGAAGCACCTTTGGCCCCAGCAGGACAGGTCAGCTGTGGCTCTGCAGAGCACAATGTGTTGCTCTGTTCCTAGGTGCTCACATAGTATCACTGTGACTAGTATTAACAGCAGCAATAACAGACCTTACTGGCAAAATTTGCATTGCCTGCAGGCTATTGGTGAATTTGGCAGTTGTCTCAGAGGATGCAAGCACATTGACTTCCAAAACCAGGAGAGCAGTCTTCTGCCCCTAGGTAGTTGCCATTGTTGTCAAAAGTGGTGTAAAAGCTCTCCTTGTATTGCTGCATGCCTGAATATTCGTACACTGGTGTTCTGAGCCAGCACTGCCTCACTCCGTACCGGCTGGGTGAGGCCTTCTGTTCCACATCATAACTTTCACACTGCTGCAAAGCTCCATGGCCGAATTATTAGTCTGTTTTGGAAAAAAAGGTGTTCAGTTCCTCTACTTACAACTTGACTACTGTGTCCTTCCCAAGGGGGCATGAGAAAATGTTCCCTGGGGTGGTGGTCTCTACTCCCAGATTTACTGGTGCAGCTTGCCAGCTACAGGGGTGGGTTGATCGGCAGCACGCTGATTTGTGCTTGTGCTCACTGGGAAGAGAAGGGTGCGTGCTGCCTGTCCGTTCTGAGTTCGCTTTAAATGGTAGGTGAACCGGGCCAAGGACCACGCAACTAGATGACAGTGCTGGATGCACAGCTGGAAAAGGAAGATGTAAAAACAAAACACAAGATGAGGCAGTGTCTTGCGTTCACCTCTTATCTTAGCTCGTACTTGGGATTTCCTCGGAGGTATTTGTTCCAGCTAGTGTTGTTCCTCAGTAAGAATTCCTAGTCTAGGTTTGTGGTTCCTAGCTGGGCTGGGGAGTGGCTAGCTGCTTTTGAGCATTCGTAGCACAATGCAGGTTTGGACACCTGTAGTCTCGCTTAGAGCTGGTCGTTGTAAAGAGAGGGCTAAAGCAGTATTCCCAGACTTCCCTGGCCGACGATCGCGTCATGTGTCCTTACAGGCTAAGGGCAAGAACAACCCTGCAGTGGGTATTTCTGCCTCTCTTCTTCCAGAAAATCAGCTGCATCACAGTTAGAGATGTAGAGTTGAACACTTTGTAAGCAACCTGTCAGAAGACATATTTTAACATGAGGGCTTATTTTGTTATGTTCCTTTCTAAGCAGCGTGATTGCATTGCATCCATGGCTTGAACATTTTGGAGTGGCTTACCAACGCTGACAAATGCCATCAAGCATGGGCTGGGACTCCAGAATCCCAAGTTCTCCCATCTCCAGATCACACTGTGTAATACTGGCAGTAGAAGAGAAGTAATAGCACTGAAATAAGATATACTTAGCTTGTTTGTTTCGTGTTTTCACAAGTTTCCTTTTTGCAAAGGATGGTGTGTTCTAGTGATTTTTCTTCTTCTGAAGTGTGCTGGAAATGGAAAAAAAAAAATCCAGTCTTAGTGATCACCCCTAATAACATCAGTCCTGCACATGGTTCTGTCAGCAGTGGCAGGCTGCAAGCTCAGGTATTTCTGTTTGTGAATCTACACCTCTGGGCATGCTGCCCCTGCACCCCCTTTGCTGATTAGTTCCAAGTTAGCAGCCTCACCTTCACTGCTGCGTCTGGGAGACTGACCAAGCTTCAGCCAGTGGTTCCTGTTCCGCCTCCATAGCTGACAGTTCTTCATGCATCTTGCTGAGAAAGAGATCCGCGCTTTGAACCCACAAGTTAGAATTCTTAAGTCTTACTGTTGATGTTTTTTTTTTTGGTTTTCCTTTGTTTTTAATATTTGCATTATATTGGCAGACATTAGGTTTTCTTCTTAGTACGTAATTCCTGTTGAAAATGCATAGGAAAATGATACAATAAAATTTAATCTAAGTGCTGCAACCCATCTTGGGGGGTGAATATGTCATTCCATATGCTGTAGCTAAACGTAAATGAACTGTTATTAATGATTGCCATAATGTTTTCTAGCAGTTAGCTGGCTGTGATTCTAGGAATTTTTTTCCACTGTGTTTTGAAGGGTTAGGTTATTTAAACTTACTATCAAATAGAATCAGATCAAAGTGAGCTAATTTTTCTTAAACACTAATCATTTTAAGGCTATTGAACTAAATATAGAGGCAGTTCATTAAATCATTAAAACAGCCTGCAATAATGCTCACAAAGTCATTATAGTGCTATTCCCCAGCCAGAGAGGTGGTGTTGCCTTAAGCACAGTTTAATCAAATTAGATGGTGGGCTATGTCCTGGGGTTTCTCCTATTGATATTCATTAAAAATACATGATTTATCACTAATCTCTGTAAGGTATATCCTACTCCTCCAAATGAATTTTGTAAATGTCAGGGGGAAGAAAACAGAATAGTTTATTGTTATAAGAATTTAAGTGTGGTGTGATCACATTTACATTTATATACTATGTAATTTAGCAATAGATGATAATTTTAATGTGCCTTTAAATTTTTTGTCCTTATTTAAAAAGGTAGCAAAAATGGAAAACCCTCAGGAGCAGACATTTTGTATTTTAGTACTGTATAGGCATATGAATTAGCTTTAGAATTAATTATTTTATAGTTCTTCATACTGCTTGCTCTTATAGTTTAAGAAAGTTCTCTGTTTAATTTCATTAACTCCTTTTGGCACAGCTTTTCCACTTTCTCTTTTTATTTAGAACATGTTAGTCTTGTCACCTCCATGTCCTTCTCCCATCACTTTTTTTTTGTTTTTTTTTTTTTTTCTTTTAAGTACTTTCTTAAGATTTTAATTGGCATGAAGCATCAGAGAGAAGACCACACAGATAAGCATCCCTCCCTGTGCTACTCCTTTTTTAGTAATAATTCCTTTATTTATATAATACTTTTCAGTTCTGAAACACTTTACAAATGGGGTGGATTGATCACGTCACCTAGCTTAGGCATGCAGCTGATTAATAGCACAGAGTGAGGCTCTGCCGCACTTCAGACTAGTTACAAACACATTTCTGACTACAGTGGTAATCTGGAAATGGTGCAATCTAATTTCTCAGGTTGGAATTTGCCTGAATTATCCCGGCTCTTGTAAAAAGCCTAGTAAATGTACTCCTTTTGGTAGTGTTGTTTTTACTTAGAATCTCTGATAGTACTTGGATCCTCAGATAAACGTCCCCTCTGATGCCTCTGTTATTTTGAGAAATTCTTCATTTCACATTGCAAAAAAAAAAGAGCCACCTACCAAACTTATGGCTGCCTGCAGTGCTTATCCATGGCTGGAGTGGAGCCGGTTTAAACAAATAAACAAAAACCCCTTAATGTTATCTGGGGGATACGGATCAAATTCTCAGCATTCTGAAAGTCTCCTGTCAAAGGTTTGAGCTTACCCGATGCTGCTTAGCTTTGGGGATGTGATACTATGTGGACACAAATTTTGTGAAAAAAAAAAAACAAAACACCAAAGCAACAACAACAACAAAAAAGTGAAGTATTAATCATGTTACCACTTCATGGAGACTGACGTGAATGTAAAAGTTAATAGTTCTGTTGTAATTACTGAGGTGTTGTTGTGGTTCCTGAGACGCTCCTATAGCAATCCTTGCACTAGGAACTTCAGTTGTGGTTTTAAAATACCGTCCCACTCGCGTTTGTCTGACGTGCCAAAAAGCTATTCTCAGTTACACCAAGGTAGGTTTGAACAGATTGCTGTCACTGGCTCTGCTGTTGATTTACACTTGCACATCTGAAAGAAGGGCTTATTACTACACACCTTGGAAACAGAAAACATTCTTCAGCACAAATAATCGCCCTGCTGAATGTCCGAATACAGGTGCCTTGGGTTTCATTGGGCTATAGCTAAACATAACGGTGATTCCATAACAGCTCAAGCCATTCTCAGCTGGTGCTGCTGGAGTTGCACCCTGCCTTCCTTACACTGGCATGTGAGTGACTCATGCATAAGTCTGTTCAAGAACCTAAACCTGCAGAAAGCTGTTTGTGTTAGCAGATGAACTCATAAAACATCTCTCCCTGGAATTTGATGCATGCTGGTTCTAGGTGCAAGAAAGAGGATAGGGCTGGACAATGTGGTGAAGAGAAAGGTAGGCGAGAGCAGTGCTAGCTGGGAAGGGCTGAAAAGGACACGGAGCTGTAGTCTGAGCTGAAGAACAGCAGTGCTTGTGGTCACAGTCTTATTTCCAACCATGTATGTCTTTTATGTTTTTTTTTTTTTTTTTTTCCTCTATGCTTGGAGAAAGATCTAGTGATCATGAGATTTGAAAATCTCACTTTTGTTTCTAACTTTCTAGCCCTGCTGGCAGTGTGAAGGAAAGCTTGAAAATTCCCTAAACGCAGCGTGACTCCACCGACAGACTTCACAGTGGAGTTCAAAAGGTACAGTTCCACTAGAAAAAACACCCACTTTTCTTGTCTGTCTGCTAATGGCATGCTTTTTAAACCAATCATGTAATATTTTTAGAATGGGAACAGTGATTTATTTACTTTGAAATGCCCTGAGTTGGCAAAAGTAGAGTAGAGGGAGTAACTATGGAGCTAGCTGGATGGCACAAACAAAAGGTTTGCATTGCTGTAGGTGCTGCTTCTGTAGGGTGCAGCATGTGTGTGAGCAGCTCGGGATGCATGCAGCCTCCTTGGAGCCTTATTGTATGTTTGGCAGTCAGCCCACAAGCCCTAATCCTGCAAATACACATCACGCTTCATTTTATACTTGTGAGAAGCCCAACCTGAATGAAATCCTATTACATTGTGAGTCTGCAGCTAATTAAACACCTGCCTTTCAGTGAATTTATTGTATTTTATTTTAGTGAGATTATGTATGGTGTATTGAAAAGTACATGGTAGAATTGGTTCCACCAGTTTTTAGGGGGGTGAAAAAGTCAACAGAGGAAACATTCTTATATGTTCTGTGATTTCCTGTAATAGATCAGGATAATAAAGTGCTGATGAAAGACAGCATCAAATTTACCTGGACTCACTTCTTTGCTTCAGAAGTTTTTTTTCCACACTGAAGTGCGAGGTACAGTAGGGCAGCTGGCTGTTATCCATAGGCTTTTCAGCTCCAAAGCCTTTAAAATAAGTGAACAGGGGTGTGCCGTATTATTGGCAATAACTAGCTTTGAAAAGAAAGTAATAAATGAGACTTCTTAAGAAGAGACTTTGTAAGTAGCTAAATGCACAATCCACCTGGGATATTGTTTTAAAATTCATTTCATCCTCAGTAATTTGATCAGAGAAAGAGTTGTATTGGTCATTTCTCTTGTGTAAGAACTGTGTTGCACCTAAGGGCAGGGAACATTTATTTTCATGATTAATACCTGTGAGTTCCATGGCCTAATGAGAAAGCCCTAGGTATATCTGAAATGAAGAGTGGGGAAAAACAGCAATATCATTCAATTCATGTAAACACTTTGCCAATTGCCCTTCTCCATTTGTGGGCAAAGATCTTGTATCACCCACTGATATGCTGCCAACAATATTTGTGTGTGTAGTTGTAACATCAAAGTGAGTTCCAAAACGAGTATTTTTATGTGGAAACTTGTGTGCATTTGTGCAACTTAAGCTTTTCAAAGATGAGTACCCCCAGAATTGTGAAAGTGATTGTTAACGAAAGCTTTTTCCATGCTTTCTATGGCATCCATCTAACCTGACCAGAAATTCAGTGGTAAGTTCTGCATTACCCTAGGGAAGGTCTGAGTATCCATTGCAACCTCCCGTTGCAATTCAGTCTGAAATATGTATGTGCCAAAGAACAGATGAAGAAGAACCCACCTTGGAAATGGTGCAGCTTGGCGTGTATCTTGGCTTGGAATTATTTTGAAAGGATTTTGTATGTCCTGTTCTTCTTTGCCTCCCACTACCTGGGAAAATAAGGCATTAGTGTGCTTGATGATCTCTCACTGCAGTGTCCTTTTGCTTTTCTCTCATGTTGACTCTTGTGATGAACTGCATGTCTTTTATTTCCCCACCCACTCCCCCTATATCCTTATGGCTCTGTATAAATACTAACACGTATGTATATGCTTAATTTGCTGGTATATTTTTGCATTTCTTGCATTTCTTCTCCCCACCTCCCCCCATATAATTCACTAAAACAGCATTTTGTTTGCTTGTTAGGTGAGACACACACACACAAAAAGTGAAGGGAATGCATTTGGGGGGCTGAGTGGATGGAGGAAGAGAGAGGAAGTGGAGCCCTCATTATGATAACCAGGAGAAGGCTGAAGGATAGGTTCAGCTATTGTTATTGCTACCAGCGCATTTAGATGTTTATCCCATGGTGCCAAAAAGTACTAGTGGCTAGCCAGAGCTCTGCCGTTAAGCAAATAAAGAATACAGAACAATAAAATGACAGGCATCTTGTTGAACTGGCAGCATGATGAGTACAAACAGAATACCTGTGGTCCTGTTTTCTAGCATGTAGTTGATGTTTTTGGATGTTGGTAACTGGCTTTGTATGAACATGTTTGTTTTATATGATGTATTTATGTTTCTGTTAGCCTCTGTGGTGGTGAAGTCATCTTCAGAAATGGGAACTGACTGTGCTCGTTCAGTAGCTGCTCTGAGAAAGGCTCTGAAGCGCTCGCAGTGGTTTGCCTCCTTCAACTCAGCTAGGAGTTAGCATGAAAATCTGTTTGCAACACTAGCAACATCCAACTACTTAACCATCTCTGTGCACATCAAAACATGCAGGACTCTGCTCAAAAAGTGAGAGGCAGAATATTGGTGAGCAGCCTTGATGGGACTATGTGGTTTGGTCCAGTGCCTTGGAGAAAGAATCGAGCTAACTTAGTGTAACTAATGCAGCCCTCAGAAG
Organism: Alectura lathami; assembly: GCA_013399715.1. Classification (NCBI taxonomy): domain Eukaryota; kingdom Metazoa; phylum Chordata; class Aves; order Galliformes; family Megapodiidae; genus Alectura; species Alectura lathami. The sequence goes on from VXAV01000051.1 coordinate 39,193, forward strand.
GCAATCAGTGTTAGACAGTTCCTCGGGTGATGGGCACTGGGTGGGGAGCAGGCTGCAACAGCAGAGCTGCATGTTCGCCTCAGATACTGGCATCTTGCTGTGCTGCATACTGAAGTTATCTGGCTCCCCTCTGAGACAAATGCCACTAACTTTAAGATAGTGAGCCTGGTTAAACCATGACACATTAAGACTTACTTGAGCTAAATCACTGCAGTACAAGCTGTGACTTACAAGAGAGAGCTCTGCTGATGAATGTCCGTGATGGATCTGCCATCTCCACATAGCTATGCCACTACCAAAACAACACTGGTAGGGACAGGGCCCTTTGTTTCCATTTGAGATGCTGCTGTTACAATTTATTTGAAAGCTGATTTTTTCCCTGTGCAGAAGAGGAAGCATTTTAAACACTTTAGTGGCTTATACTTACTGTGTCACAAAAGGATACAGCAGAAGAGAGAAGCAGAAGCTTTATTCTACCGGAGAAAAGGAAGCAGTAATATTGGGAGGGTCTCTGAGGATGTTTGCCATGAGGTCATGTCTCGAGAGTAGAAGTATAGGGTAGGGTGGATTTCCCCTCTTGTCTCAGCACATGAAACATGCTTCTTGTGACTTATCACGTAAGCATGATCTTCTACCCATGTTTTGTCCCCCAAAAATCTTCTTAAAATAGAGTAAACCACTTTTTTGTTATTTTGCAGGAAGACAAATACTTTTTAAATGTATATTTATAGTTGACAGCTTATATGGCAGATTGATTTGGGGAGTGGAGGCAGAGGAAAAAGTGATGCTTGCATTAATTACATGATGATTACTTTCCAGCAGGATGAATTAGCCCCTGCTGAGCTCCAGGCTCCCCCAGCTAGTCTGCGACCTATGCTTAATTCAGTACTTTAAAGCTTGCTTCACTCTTTCTTTCATAAGAACCACTTGTGTTTGTCACGGCTCCTAGACCCAACCATAGAAACATATAATTTCAGACGAATACCTGCCTACTGGGCAAGTATGAATCACTTCCTTTCTGTTGTATTTGAGATTAAAAAAACAAAAAACAAAAACAAAAACAAACAAACAAAAAAAACAAACAAAAAAAACACTTACTGAACCTTCTTGTCATATTTCTGTAAGGGTTGTAGCGTCACAAAGGAGTGTGTGTGTACATCTGTACATGCATGCACAAAAAGTGAGCTCAACTCTTTTTAATGCAGCTGTGTATTTGATTGATAAGTATTTGCCTACGAGTTTGCTCTTGTCTTGACTTTATTCTCTAGGGGGGGGTTGAAAGTGTCCAGACACTCATAAGCTTATCAGCTCATGGGCTGCTTTTTCTCTGTTCCCCTAATTAAGCAGGAGCAAGTATTGTATTTTCCACATTCACGTGTGCATCCGATAGGTATGGTATGTGAACATATTTGGCATTTTAGGGAGAGATCCAGCATAACTCAATGCCTTCCCACGGGATGTTTCCCAGGTCTGGAACGACTTGCTTATCTCTGCTATTTATAACCGAGGAGCTTACCAATTCACTTTGACCTTCTGGTCAGCGTGGGGTGTGGTGATGCTGCAGTGCAGCTGAATTCTCTTTTCTTGCTAACTGCAAATTTACTTTCTGAATCTACACAATTTGGGACACAATACCTATGGAAACGTTTCACTGTTTTGATTGTCATGGTTATTGTAATAGTGGAAGACAACTCACCTAGTTCTCAGAAGTCAGAGTAGGCATTTACAGCACTGACATAATTTAAATGAGACGAGGCAAATAGTTTTATTCTTGTTTTACTTCATGGTCTCTTAAGAGTTCTATCTATTTTCAGAGATTTTTTGTTGTTCTTGTTTTGCTTGCACTTCCTCATCTCTCTCATCTTTACTGATCATTAAGTTGATATTATCTGACACATTTGGCCAATGTGTGGCATCTGTGACTTTCCACACTCAGGCCTCTAGAGTGAACAGGAGAGCGGAAAGAAGCTTTCCTTGTTTAATGGGCTGTGCCCCATGACTTGACTGCTCCTGCACATGGCTTCATGCCTGCTCAGTTTGCACAGCATTTACATTGCTCCTGCAAAGCACCCGCTGAGTTACTGGCTCTTGAATCAGCCGTCCTGAGAGAGAGACTGCTACAAACATATGCAAAAGCATTCAGTCCAGGGGGTCTGTTCTCATGTTCTTTCCATCCAAGCCTTGAGATCAGCATACAAAGCATTACTTCAGCTTGTTACCATCTCACTTTTATTTTCTGTATTTTAGTTTGAAGATCTTGTTTAGGTACTGCATCTTCATGCTGCAGCGCTGCTGCTGTCAGAAGCTGAGGGTGATCCTCTTATTCATTTTTTTGTCACCTGTATTTTAAAGCTGTAGCATAGCAGTTCTTGTAGCATGCGATGAAAGTATTCTAGGCTACATCTCCAAGTGGGGAGAGCACCTATTTCTGTTTAGTCATTTGATTAATGGGAATGGAAAAGGAGCACGGGCACATTGTACAGGAGTCGAATGGTACTGGCCTGCCGTGACTGTGTGCAAGCCCTGGATGAGGGCAGGTTGCAGGCTTCTAAAAGTGCAGTTCTGTGACTCATGGATCCTTCTTCTGCTCCTGGACTGTGAGTAGCCAGACATTCACATTGCTGCACATGCTGCAGGAGTTACCAGTTCATTTTGGATGGATGTTTTTTTCTGATGTCCATACTAACCGTTATGAATTAGAGCCTACATCCTGCTTCACTGAACACCCCCTTCCTCCCCCCCACTTCCCGTGGCAGTGTTGCAGGCTGGTGTCTGTGTTCACCAGCTTCTCAGGAAGGCTGTGCTGCACGGAGTTAACAATGTCTGTACTGCAGTTTTGTTTGCTGTTCGTACCAGTAGTTTGTTTGCATCTGAGAGCTCAAAAGAAATGTTAGCAAGCTCTAATAACCTCTGAACGCAGCTGGGCTTTTAGCATCTCTTCTGAGCTATCTTTCAGATTCAACTTGTACCTCCTGTAGTGAGGGTGAGGATGTCCAGTGTGTAGTTTTGCTGCTCTTCCCAATTTCACCTTGTTTGACTTCACTTTGGTGCTTTCCTGCAAACAACTGAGGATCAAGCTGTGCTCTGCCACTGTTTCTGCCATGCTGTCTCCTGTGCCCATACACCAGAATATCATTGACTTTAAAACTTAAAGTTGACAAACGAAAAGATTAAGCTCGTGTAGATTTTGGTAAATAACTTCCTGTGTTTTGAAAACAATAGAAGGAGTCTCATGAAGTCTGCCCGGTGGATATGCGCTCTTTGCATTCCTAGAACAATTGATAGCTGCAGCAAACTGTCACCCTCTGTGCAGCCTGGAGCAGGAGGGGCTGCTCTGCTTTGCAAGAGCTTTATGGATATTTCCTGACAGTACAAGTGAAGCTTAAATGTATTGAAGCCCATTCCAAAGTGTGGATATAATGTGTGTGAGTGCTTCAGTCTCTGCCCCAGGAAGGATAACAAGAAGAGTTGCAGGATACAGTGACTGTTCCCTTTGCAAGAACGGTGAACAAAGTGCATTGGCAGCCTCTTCCATAACCGTGAAAACTTCTGTTCAAGAGCTCGACTAACAGATCTCTGGTGAAAGTGTTGTTCTCCAGTGGGAACACTGAGAAGAAGAGCTCTTTGTGGATTTTAATCTGCAATGGGGATCTCTCAAGCTAACGGCTTAAAAAAAAAAAAAAAAAAAAAAAAAACAAATAGGGGAAAANAAAGACAATTGAGTAGCAACTTGAATTAAATTGTTTCTTTTATCTAGATACACTGGATTCGGTATGCTATATCAGTATGACAAAGAAGGGAAGTGAATTATCAGGGGTCCAAAAACTATTGTTGGGGAAGGAAAAGATTTGTAGATGTGAGCTAACATACTTTGACAACTGTTTGCCAGAGCCATTCATTACATCTGCCTCTGTGTTAGAAAGGGTACAATATTTCATTTTCCGTTTCCTTTCACAAATAGAAAATTAATTGCGTAGACCTGCAGAAAGTGCAAATATAACTCGTTATGTATTGTTAAGGCTCTCTGTGATAAATTTATCAAGCTTAGACAAAAAGTACTCTGAAATCACAATGAATCCATCTTAATTAACATTCTTTAAGTGACAGGTACACCTGTTCGGAAATGGGAAGGAAAAACAGACAAGTTTTCCAGAAGTGCAGCCCTTCTGGAAAGTGGTTCGTCTCTGGCTATGGAGAAAGCTGGAAAATTTGAACTGTATTTAGATTCGTTAATTACTGCCTTTCAGAAATCAAATTCAAAGCCCTGTTTTTTAGTGTATCTGTAAGCAGATCCTGGACTGTTATTTCCATGAGGAGTTATGCCTAATGATGTAATCAAAGAGTCAATGGTTTCACCTTCACCTCATGTGAAGTCCACCTCTGCAGCAGTTATGACACATTCTGTTTGTAGAACTCTCCAGACATAAAGCTATCTTACAACAGTTACCCATCCTTCATCATATTTACTGATACAGCTTATCTCTGCTGGTGCCATGCTCCGCGCTGTAGCGGTGCTGCGGAAACCGTCCTTAACAGCAGTAGGGTCAGGCAAGGTGACGCAGAGCATGCAAAAGAAACGGCTAACAGAAGGACGGGGACATGTGGATGTGTTGCAGCAATGTGGTGAGCTGCCTTGGCAAGAATATACCAGAATACAGAAAGATGAGGAAGAAAACAGCAAGTACTGCACTTGTGGATAGAGGCAGGTGGACTTGCTGATGGATCGCTGACCACTGAGAAGAGTTTTCCAAAAGCTTGCATTTCACTCCATTCTCCTCTGAATTCAGGCAGCACAAGGGAAGGTTGCTGGCGGATGGAGGCCTTACATGGCCACTTCTCCAGCACTGAACAAGGTTTGGGTGAAGGGAGAGTGTGGTGAGCACCGGAGTGCCCATCACTGTCAAGCTAAGGTAGAACACTCCCCAGAGAAAGACAGGCTCCAGGTGTATTTTAAGACCTGCCCTTGTTAAACTGTGGTTTACTTGTTAATTTGTTACCTTCGGTTTCAGCTGTTACTGGAGCACCAGAAGATGTTTCAGAGACTCTCTACCCTTGCAGCTACTTGTTTTCTGTCTCTCTCAGCTGTTAGGTTGTAAACAGTTTTAACTGCTTTTCCTGTGTGCTTTTCAGACACCATCTTCCACCCCCACATTTCATCCCCTCCTGTACTCCTTTCTCCCACATCTCTGAGTTCTTTGACTGCTGAGAACAACCCTTTATTTTTGCCAACACTTCTTACATTTAAACACTAACGAAAGTAGAAAGAAACTACATTAAAGTTAGTTCAATTTTTCTTGATGTGTTTCCCAAAAAATTTGATTAGACTTCCAAAGAAAGGCAACATGCAGAAGTCAGTATCAGCCTGTTTTCTTAGTTGATTCAAATAGTTTCAGGGTTTCTTGAGGCTTTCTGCTAAGCTATGCAGATATGAAGCATTCCTCCCTCAGTCAGAGCATGTACAGGCCCCTCAGAGGTGCAGCGTGGTGGAATCTGCGTGATGCACAGCAACTCGTTCCAGTTGCAAGTGTCACTAACAGAAACGCATGTTAGAATTTTCGCCAGATGACAACTCTCAGACAGTTTAAACTTCAAACACAGATGTAAATCTTTTGCCTGAAGTGGCATCTGTTTTACTTTGTTCCTCAGATTTTCATGTATTTAGTAACACAGGGAGCTGTCTAAATTGGCACGTTAAAAGCAAGCCAGTGCAGAATGCCTACTGGTGCTTTTTGTTTTGACCTGTAGGCTAATGTGCAAGTCTAAAACTACCCTTCCATCAGTCTACAGTGACACTGCAGTGGATGTCAGTGGAAGGAGTTCACAAAGACTCTAATTCTCTTGGTGCACTCACTGTTTTAGTGATAATCCCATTTCCTGAATGTTTAGAGCCTTATTACAGCACTGTTCTATAGGGAAATATGCCCTTGTTTAGGACCAATACATATATATTTTTTCCCTCCCTTTCCTCTGTTCCTTTTTCTTTATTCTCCACTTCTTTCCCCTCAGCAGCTCCAAATCCTACTCTTTGCTATTCACCATTTTATCTGTTATAATGCATTCAGCAGAACAGCTGATGCTGACCTTTTATGTGCCATTGTTCTGCTTTGGTACTAACATCCCAAGGTAGGTGAGAGAGTTTTCATTTCTTGGTCATTATATGAAATTCTAACTCAGGTAGGTTTCAGTGCCTTGGTTAAAACTCTGGGCATGAACTGAAGGTTCTCCTTTACAGTCAAACCAAAAAAAAAAAAAGAAGTTCAGACACTGTAGGATCTGGATATGCCGTTCAGGCTCAAAAAATATACGAAGTAGGAAGAATGGAGCTCCTAGCTTTGAATTTAGCACATCAGTGGTGTGTGGGCTTAAATGTCTGATGTCCCAGCATTATTATTCTCCTGCACTTTTCAGTAATGGTCATGTTACTGCTCTTTTGATGTTATTGGTGGAAGAGCTTCAGGTTTAGTCAGATGTGACTGACCTCTGCTAGTGTCGCTTCTAGATTAGATTAGAGATTAGGTTTGTCATCTTTTTTTCTTATTCCACGTTTCTTCTCCTACCTCCATGTATCTGAGTCTACTGACTGCTACCTTCAATTCAATTTCAAATCTACTGCATTGAGCAACACACAAATCTGTAGTTGATTCCGTGTGGTGTAAGCAGTTTCTTCCTTTTAGTCGATCACCCAGAACATTCTGGGGTATGCATCCTTGTCTGTTTCCAAGTGCTCAACCCTTTTCTTTTCAGTCGCTTAGACAGTGGAAGGTGATGGAAGAAAAGGAATGTGTGAGATCTGTGATGAGCTGAATATTTTTGTCAGTTGCTATACAGCTGCTTCCTGTAGTGGGTTTCTAAATTATCTTCCCAAATCTTTGGCTTAAACCTTTTGCTTACACTGAAGAAACAGTTTCTGTGTAAGTAGAATCCTGATAAATCTGAATACCCGTTTCTGGTGTCCAGCTTTCAAAAACTCGATTCTTCTTCAGGATATTTATGAAAAGAGATAAGAATGACCTGCTGGAGTAATATGCATGCCTCTGGCTTTTGTTGCTTGCATTTGTAGATGAAAAGTGTGGCTTTGGGTTGTAGGTGCGAGATGTTGTGGTGCAGGGATGTGTATTAATAGGGTCGGTGTGTATGGCACAGTAGCATGAGCTCGTGTAAGCTGTGATTCAATGTGGTATGTGAAACACACTTGTAACCTTAAGCAATGGCCTGATTTCAATTAGATCCTTATCAGAGTTACACTAGTCAATTCAAGGAGTAGAAGCAACAGCATGCAACTCGTGACAGATTTCACAAGTTGAATAATTCATAGTTAAAACTACTAGAATTTCAAGCAGTAGAACAGTACACAGATGCCCTTTGGTCTCTGTGCATGAAATACTGAATACTTCTATTAAAGTTGGAGGGAAACTGAAGGTTTAAGGAAATTGTGATTGCTAATTGACCACTGCATAAAATAGGCAGGCTTGCCAGGGAAGGTTTTGTTTTGTTAGTTAACTCATCTCTAAGGTGTCCATTTAAGCTGGTGTTTGTCTACATATGTGAGGGGGCACAAATGTTTATACTAAAACTTAGTAGTGTGATTTTTGTTTCCTCCAAATAATTAAACAGATACAAACCTTTGCGGAAGTAGAAATACATTTTTTTTCAAAAGTGTCCTACTTCCATGTTGCTCATTCTATTCCTTCCCAGGAGCAGCGAAGAGGGGGTCACACCTTCCCATAACGCACAGTAACAGAGGTGTCTGCCCTTGGCTCCCTCCGTGCTGGCCCAGAAAGCGCTGCCCGCAGCTGCCGTCCTGCAGCTGGCAGAGCTGGGAAGGCACAGGGGCACTGACTCCCAACCACTTCACACCAAAGCAGCTGGTTTGTCTTCAGCAGTTCAGGTAGATGGCTTGAGCTCGCCTGGCTGATTGGTCTGACTGTGGAAAAGGAACATACCTGACCTGCTGGCAGAGGAGTGGATGGGGATGAGCAGTTTGTAGCAGCACTGTCTTCAGCTGGATTGTGAAGAATTTCCGTCGATGGCTTAATTGTCTTTGCATAGCCATTTGTGATACAATTAAAGTACTACCTGTTCTGTGTGGACAAGGCTGAACACGGAGGAAGATTAGCATCAGTGAGACACATCTGTAGGTAGATATTTCTGTACTGCTGTTAAAATAACAAACAAGAGCTCATTTCCTCTTGCTCCAAAGCTAACCCTGCCTTCCCACACCCTGCAAGTATCTGGTTCATGCTGGTTTTCAGGAGGCCATTTGAAAAGTCCGTAAATCAATCCCATTCTCTTTTGTGGTTAGATTTCCACCTTACAAAGAGCTCCATAGGAGAAGAATTAGAGGGGCTTCAGTTGTTTTCCTGATGTCCTCGTGCGTTCCAAATCAACTCAATACGGGATATGCGGAGAACAGGTGGCTGCTGGGCTATGAGATGCAGTTTTCATGGTGAGGGAGGAGATAAAAAGCCTCAACCTTTTCTCTTCCAAAGACAACAAGCAAGAGTGTGTAAGATGCCTCTAGTTTTGGAAATGGATGATTTACCTGTACAGATGACTGGAATTGGTGGAGGTTTATACTTTCCTCGAAAAAGAGAGCTAGCTCTCTCTGTTTCACAACCTGTTGTGATCCAACCAGACAGGCTTGCTTTCTTCTGTCTTATAAAATGGATTGAACTTCATTTTGAACTGAGTTCAAAGCAACTATATTTGATGCAATTATTCATTTGTAAAATGAAGTATTTGCTATTCCATAACTAAAGCTCAGAATGTCAGAAAGAAATGTCAGAAAGTTACTTCTCTAGCATTTTTGAAAGACTACCTCTTTTCTTGGGCGGGAAACAAAAGCTTATGGTACAGAACATATTTCTTGGAACCTCGACCCTATAAATAACTCGTCTGTTGAGCACCTAAAATACACCGAAATACAAAGTCTAATATGAGCCGTGGAGGAAGTTTATGCAGAGCTACGTGTTAATTTGACATTTGCGTCAATGCCCAACGTTCTTCTCCACTCTATGGCATACCAGTAGGGAAGCTGCACATTTGTTAGTGTGGCATGACGGTGCGTTCTTGTACTTCTGCACCTGGGTTCAGAGAAGAATTTTAACTTTCTAGGTATGTACCTCCACTGAAGTTATGGTGAGAGATGGAGTAAGACACCGTGTTAATAGGCTGGACTGCAAATATATCTGTATCAGTGTACAGCAGCCACCAAGATAAAGGAAGTTGTGTTCCAGCTGGTGTGTGCAGCAGCATCCTGTGGTGGAGAGAAGTGGCGGCCGTGCTTCTCTCAGCCTTCTGGGCTGGCTGCCTTCAGTTATTTTCTGTCACAATCCATCTTCAGAATGCTGCTTGCTTTTCAGCCTCCTCTGAAGTCTCCTTTGTCTTCAGACTAGTCAATGCTTGTGAAGTTTTTCTCTGAATTTCAGAAAAGCGCAGGAGACAGTTCACAATCCGCCGGAACTGAGGAAAGCTGCAGTCATGACTTTGCAATATATTTCTAAGAAATTCCATTTTAAGAATTGGAATTTTTTCATTTCTACTACATGCATCTGGAACTCAATCCAGTAGGCATAAATGACATACAAGCAGTGGAGAGAAGGTGCTCTGGAGATATACATTTTTGTTACTCTTTCCTCTTTTAAAAGTAACTTCCATAACTGAGATTTTCAAAAGTACTTATATCATTGTGGGGTCATCTCAGGTTTTTTGGTGTCCAGTTGTATGTTTCTTCATGCTTTTTTTATTTTTTTATTTTTTGAAGCAGAGATGCCCAGCACAGATCTGTTTCTCCCCTCAGAAAAATGTGATTTGCTTATCACTGTTGAAAATCTTGTTTTACTTGCTGCTTCCAAACTTCATTCAACATGGGCTGTTTGTACCAAACTAGACAGGAACATCTTCATTGCCAGCTGATCAGTCTCCTGTGGGCATCACAAAAGCAACAAGTCCTGTGCTATTTTGTAGAGGATGGCCAGGGTCCTACAGATTGGTTTATGGAGGGACTGAAGGCGAGAGAGGACATTCTGGGCTGTTTGTGTGCTAGGCTGGTGGTGGCTTAGCAGCAGAACTGAAGGTGCTGGGCCTGTGTGGTAAGAGATAAGAATGAATAAGTGGGAAGGAGAAGCCTTGCTAAGAGCAGGGCACTTAAAAATGTGATGAAACAGAGGAATGTGAAGTGCGGAGTGAAATGACTGGAACGAAAGGCAAGGAACATTACCTTCGTAATCTGCGTAGGGTGGAAAGGATCAAGAAGAGCCCGAAGGGAAAAGGTGGGCAGAAAGAAGGGTTATTGTGACATGCCACACGATAGGAGGTGAGTGTTTTATCCTCTGAAACCTGTTACCTTAGAAGGGCCTCAAAGAGTGGGAGTCATTTGACTGAATGTGGGCACCTATCTTGCAGATATCACTACCTCAGCTTATTATTGAAACTATCTGTATAGGCAATAGAAATAAAAATGACATCTAAGACCTGATTCATCTTCTCTTCAATCAGACACCTGAAATGTGTTGGTTGAGTGACATTTCCAGAAGGTGTTCTTTCTCCATGGTCTCTGACGGGAACCTAGACAGCAGCTCACAGGTGGGTGAGCTACTCTGCATCTATGTATGTGAATGTGTATGTGTGTATGTGTGTATGGATGTATCATATATATATATCATGTATATTTATACAAACATCTGCAATGAGGAGAGATGGAGGGCCCAAGCCCTCCATCCTACCTGTGAAAAGGGAGCAGCGTGGATCCCATGACAACTGATGTTGTCCAGCACCTTTGCATTCTGGCAGCAGTGTCACCAGGGCAGAGTACTCGTCTCGTCTGTCGAGCTCAGAGTTGTGTAAACCACCCTGCAAGTGTACAAAGTAACGTCTTCTGGCGTCCGCCAGCCGCTGTCAGGAATGGATTGGGTTTCTACAGAACTGGGGTGGTTATCAATGCAACTTCAAAAATTTCCATTCATCCAGGTCCCGTTACATTCAAAAGGTCCCCTGAGCTGCTAGTACCAGACTGTTCTGTTGCACAGTACTACCTAAATGGAAGCTGAGCCCTTCTGAAAATAGGATAGCAGAATGAAGGTTACCTAGCACTTGTCAATAGGTGCCCACTCAAACCTGAACTTCACTGGGAAGCCTTAAGCGTAGCTGAAAATTAGAAAGCAAGTGTCTCCAATTGGTAAAAGGGAAAACCGAGGAACAGAGAACTGTGCTGACTGACAGCATGACTGTATTATGTAATAACTGTAATTGTGATGGTATCTGGAAATGTAACCTTTAATTACTCTACCTGTTTCTTCCAAACTCTTCAGGAAGGAAAAATAGCACCTATGTCACATATGTTGTGAAAACTGAATTTCCCAAATGACAAGAACATAAGTATGTGTCTACAATGTCAGCCCAGATTCTCCCCTAGCAGATGCATAGGAGAGAAGAGATTAAAATACGGCAAATAGGGTGATGCTGTCTGGATTACTTTCAGCAGTCTGCAGACCAGGGATTTTTGGAGTGCGAGGTTGTTTAAAACACCTTGTGTAATAAGCCAAAATGATCCTATCCAGTTGTGTGTTCCACGCGGTGCATTCCAGTAGACTTAGGAGCTTAATGTACGCTTCCAAAAGTGATAGAGGAAACCAGATCTTTTGAGAGTCACTGACTGTTGTTGAAAATAGGAGTTGAGGTCTGAACTGATTTTGGAAAAATGTTGCCAGAATCAGTGTGGAGTTTTAGAAATGAACCTAAGGAATCTATTGGAAAACTGTTGTGTTTGCAGAAATAGTAGAAATTAGAGAATTTTTTAAATGCTGGATAACTCTAAGTAGAGAATTTGACATGTAACAGTAGAGAGAAATGAAATATGATAGGAAATTCTCACATTTCTTGATGGAGGTGTGCACGAGAGCCACCTTGCAAAGCTTTTGCATCAAAATCCACAACAAATCTTTCACCAGAAAGAGTCCTGTCTCCAGGAGAGCAGCGATGACATGGTGTTCATGGTTTGAAAGAAATGCGACAACTGTCTGTTTTGGGGTACCAGCACCTCCTGATTCCAGAGCGAAAATGGACAGACAACAGGGCTATGTCAGCAGCGCACGCACCCTACGTGAGCTGAGCTGCCACGAGGTTCTGGCATGCGTAAGCAAGCTGAAATGTGTATCCTTTGTGGGAGTTAAACAGCAGCACGAAAGATCATTGCATATTAGCCCAAACTCTGGCCTGCTGTACCTCTGTCTCCTATAGGCAGAAACTTTAGTTTCTTTAAATTTTGTAGGTGGTTGTTGTCAAAGGATTTGAGAGGGGAGCGGGGGGCAGATCCCTGCTGTTCCTCTTTTCTGCTAACTTCTCTCCTCACACTTTCTAAAAGTAGCACTGAAATCACTCCGGGTCCCTCAACTTCTCCTGAGGGGGGGTGTGAAGAGAGGTGAAAGTGTCTACCACAAATACATAATTTTCCTTTCACTTCATTGTTCCCTCTCCATTTGACTTGGCAGGTGTGCTGAGCAGGAATGGTGTGCAAATCGATCTGGAGGCAATCAATGACATGGCAGCTGGCCAGAGCTGAACACCAATGCGCTGATCGCCTCCAAGTCGATTCACACACTGCTCTTGCTCCGGTTACCTGCCATATCAGAAGAAGGGAGGGATGGGGAAGTGAGGGGAAAATTACGTAAAAAGTACTCTGGGACCTTACTAAATTGGCAACTTACTTGCAACCCTTCTTCTCCTGTGTGTGCATTTGTACTAGGTATAAGTAAGATAAGGTCACGATGCGATGCCTTGTTTGATGGCTTAGATGCTGCTCAAAGGAACAGAGCAGTGCCCCGGAGCACGACTGGCGAATTGTGTGGAAGAGACGGCACTCCTGCGTCCTCACTGTTCTGCATTTCAAGCATTAGGAATTTAAACTAGTCGAGCTTTGCCGCTTGGATGTGTGCAAGCGTAAATAATCATGGAAGGCACTGCGCCGTGGGGAGCTGTGCCTCCTAATTTCTGAGCACTCCTCAAGGTGAGTGTTTTTTGTTTTGCTTTAATAAGCCAGAAGTTGTGCATGCCGAAAGTGCCTTTTGTACAAAGATCTCAATTTACTTGGCAAACTTCCATGAATTGAGTCTCCCTGCCTTGCTGTCAAGGAGTGAGGTATTGTTATCTCCATTAAGAGCAAGTGAGCCAAAAATAAATGCCTAGTCTCCTCGTATTGCTGCTGCTTCCTTTTGTTCCTTTCTTCAGACGGTTAGCGGGCCTTAATTTAGAGCATAGATTGTTGGGCCAGGGATGGTTCTGGCCCCAGCAGAAGAGGTAGGGCACCTCATCCTTGTGCCAGTGCCAGGACCTCTCCCTTTTTCTTCTCCTGGCTGTGACCCAGTTCAGCGCTGTCCTTAGGGATTCTCTTGTCTGTGCCACAGTTGCCATGGTCCCTAGAGAAGCAGCCAGCAAATAATTTAGGCGTAGGACCACCCAGCAACCCCTTCTCCCTGCAGTTCACTGACACAGCCGTGCCTTTAGCCAGGGTCTCTTTCCTGGGAGCACAGATACGTACACACAGGGGCTGATCCAGCAGGGAGTCCCATCCTGTGCAAGGGCAGCTATGAATGGGGTCCTTTGGCTTCCCGCATGGTACACAGCAATCTTACAGTAGTAATAATAACAAAAATGCAATAGCCTGAGTGAATTGCTCAAAGCAATGCAGAAAGGCAGTGGCAGATTTGAGAAAAGAATTGAGTATCATATACCCTGGCTCATGCTTTTTCTTCTTGCAATAACTCTAGTTGCTGTACACTTAAATATGTTCTGAGATGATCGCTGCAGGACCGTCTGTGTGCTCTCTTTACAGTTTAGGGCACCATGTGGCCTTATGTGCTGTGGGAGCTACGATCCTCTTAGCGTGAAAGGTAATAACAGCTCAGAACAGGTACAGCAGTGTCACTAAGGAAGAGCTAGCATTCATCTGTGGTGTTTATTGCCACTTTAATTTTAAGGAGTGTTGTTAACAGCGTGTATTTCAGGAAGGCAGCGCTTTGGACTGACGGGCTGTGCTAGAAGCAGGCTGTCTTCACAGACATTGTCTGTAGAGTTTCAAAGCTTGTGGCTATCAAAAAGCTTTGCAAAACTCCAAAAACTGTAGTTGTGCGACGTGTAGGAGCAGTGCCAGGACTGCGGTGCTGAAGGTGAGGAGCAAGCTCATGGAGCGCTTTACTCATCCGGCACTTGTGGTGATGCTCTTTATCTGTAGCAGACGTCTCAAATCCCTGACAGAGGGATCCCGCCTGCTCAGCATGGATGCTAGTTGGGCTGTCCAAAGGACTGGAGGTGGGCTGTGGAGCTTTCAGAGCCATCCGCAACTTCTCTGCACTGCTTTTCGTGAGAGATTCCTGCCTACGGTGATCTGTCTCGGCACAGGGCTGGCTGGCAGAATCTGCCGTCCTGGGATCTGTGCTGGAGCTGAGAAGCTGCTCACCCCACAGAAGAGTTAGTCACAGGAACCCCAGCAGCAGCAGCCCGCTGTGGGACACCCCTCATAACTGAGGGGCTCCTGTCGGTGCTGAATCCCAGCTACGGAGGTGCTGCCGAGGGGTAGAGGTACTGTTGTTTGGGCAAAACAGCCACAGTATTTTTCAGGTGAAGATGCTGTGTTTTTTCTTATTTTGGCTTTCTAGGTAAGACTTCCAAGACAGATGAATTCTCTCTTGAATTTGAGAATGATGTGAGTGAGTTAGGGTAGAAATGGTGAGAGGATGGGGGCTGGAAAAAGCCTGATCAACTTGCACTGCTCAGGTTCTGACTCTGGCCTGTACCTTTCCCTTGGAGCTGGTCCTTGAACCCCCCACAGGGCATGTTTGCAGCTCCTGGGTTCTCTTGTTATTTTTCCTCCAAGGCCTTTCAGCTTAAATTGCCACACTTCATTCTTCTCGATCAATCTGAGCAGTGACACAGAATGGAAATGCGATGCCACCTGACCCAGATGAGCAATAATGGCTGGGGAAAATTGTACTTTTGTGCTCATCATCAGGCTCATGTGAGGCAAGGAGATAAAACTTCACCTAACAATTTCTGTCTAGGAATCTTGTAACGGGGCACTACGCTGATAACACTGATAGCTTTGCACAACGCTTGCAAAGTGTCCTGAAAGAGAATGGCTGGATCGGGACGAACCCGTGGCTTGGGAAGTGTATCGCACAGCCTTTGTGCAGCACCCCTTTGTCGGTGTTGCCAGGGCCCTCCTGCGTGTTGGTAGCTTCTCAGGCACCGAAAGCACGACGTGTCTGCAGCAGAAGCGCGGCTGTGCTGTGCTGGGAGCAGGCTTTGGACCACGGCAGGGTTACCGCTGCGGGTCCAGCTCCGGAGGGCTCGGGTGCCCCTCTGCCACGCGCTGTTCCCACTCCCGCGTCGGCCGGCGGCGAGGGAAACTCCCAGCGGCCGCCGCTGCCCCGCCCGCCGCGCCGGCTCCCCCGGG